>VZRJ01013834.1:456209-526008 GCA_013397565.1 Ptilonorhynchus violaceus
GTGGTAATAGAATACATAACTAACCCAGGACAATATGTTTTCTCTGAGTGACCAAAAATACAGGTTTTAGGATTTGAAATTTCAATCCATTTATTCTCTTTCTCTTTTTGACTGAAACTTGTAATGAAACAAAGTGCTTTTTTGGTTTTCTTGTGGTTCTGTTTTATTTTAGTCAGAGCTGCATAATTAACCAAACATTCATACAGAATTGTAAAGGTTTTATTCTGTATTTATTTCAGGACTCACTAAAACTTCCCATCTGTTAAAAGAATTACTATTACTGATAACTCAGGAATAAGCTGCACACACCTTTTTTCAAGCACAAAGCCATTACCTGATTTAAAGGAATTAATATATATGTAGGAGATTAGAGTCCTTCATAGGCCTTTTCTGCTAAAGGAAGTTGACTAAGACACTCAGTAAAAACTCACAGCACTCTACACTTGACAGTGGAGTTCTGCTGTGCTGTAAGTACACTGTAAGTGAAATAAATCTAAATTTTTTTCTTCACACTTTTGATTCCTCCATATTTAAATACATTTATTACTTTCTGCTTTGCAGGAAAATACATTTTGCACTGGAAGAGTTTGTATGCTCCAGATATATGCTGGAATATACAATTTATAAAGCATATAAATTTGCTTTATGCAAAACACAATTACAGCTGGCACTCACCACTTCTGTGTGCTGCTGCTGTTGTCCCCACTGAGCAGGGGCCCAGGTATTCCAGGAAGAATGGTGTTTTATTTGCTGGGGATGTAACTCATAACCCAGCAGGATCAGGGTCTATTCAGTGAGCAACTAGTTTCTCTTCCAGTTCTTTAGTTTTAAGAGGCCTCTGGGATTGTCAGGGCCATTGAGCAAAATAAACAGTAAGTATTTTAAAGAAGGAATCTGTGGCCTCACAATCTGAATGAGACACAGAGACCTGGAGCTCTGGGAACTGTTTTATTAACTCTCTCTCTCTGGCTCTCTCAGGCAATATGCTCTACTTAGCTTCTTGATGTTTCACGAAGCTGAATGGATTGCTGATCAGTATAGCATGAATTTTACCTCCCATTTTATTTCTACGTCTAGCTTTGGCGTTGCTCACACCCCCCCTTGTAATCCGCACCCCCTCAAAAAATGTTCTGACTGAAGCCATAAGGCAACAATCTCATTCTCAGGCAAGTTTCAGCATCTCCTTATGGTTCTTGGAGAACTTCACATTTCTTGCCATGCCTAAGTATGGATGGACGTGTGAGAGTAGGTGTATGGGGCTTTTCAGCCAACGCTGTCAGCAGGAAAAGCTGAGTTAGTCAGAGGTGCAGAGGAGCTGCATGTGATAGGGAGGGCTGAGAGAACAAGTTGTGTGCAGAGGTTGGGTGTACTATTGAGAATCCAAAAACAAGGTAGGAGATTATTTTTATACATATTGTTCAAAGCCTGCAAAACTTGCACAAAAGGCTCAATCAGAGTACATGAAGAAAGTGCAGAGTTGTTAGGAATCTGCTTCTAAAAATTTCCATTTCATCTCTTTTATGAAGAGCACTGGCTAAATTTGCAGGCTGTATTCTTGGTAGATTAGTTTGGCGTCTGTGGATTGATTTTAAAAGATTCACTGTTCTTGATAAGAAAAGAGAGAGACAATAAAAAAAAAAACAAGACAAATATTAAATTAAGGACTGAATCATGGTAGCACAGCATAGCTCTTCTTCCTTGAATGGTGGGGACCTGCCTTACTCAGGATGGACACTATCCCAACCCTAAATTCCCCAAAGGGACCCTAGCAATGCTACACTGTTCTAGACTATAGTCGACACTATTACTTCTCAGGTCCTCTCTTGTCACAAGAGAGCATGTAAGCTGGGCATGGTTTATTTTGACAACTAAAGATTTATGATCCACGTGCACTGTGGGAAGCTCTTACACTGTTGGCTGTCATTTTAAATTGAGTGCATGTTGACCCCAGTTTGCATTTATCATTTCTGCTAGGTTCCTTCCTCAACCGTCAGACTAAATCTGTTACAGAAAAATCCTGTTTTTAAATGGAAGTCAAGCAGGAATATTAGCATTGTTTACAAAGAAATGAACTCTAACAAAACAAAAACTTGCTGTCACTTTGCTATGCCTTTCTTCCTCATAATATTGGCTTGAAAAATTACAATGGCCAAGAGCTGTTAAAGGTGTCAGCTTGCAGAAAGCAAGAAGTAATCACTCACACATATCTTTTCATAACCCAAGCCATTTAATTTGCATACTCACAGTTGAAATGGGTCATAAATTCCTTTTAAATGGGGGGTACTCTATTCAGTTGTTAAAGAGTCATTTATTTTCATATTTTATTGCTTCTATATTTGTGACACTATTAAGATCACAGTGAATTTATAAATCTTCAAAATACCTGCTGTAAGAATCAAACCTTGCAAATCTCTTTTTAAAACAAAAACTTTTGAAGGGTGATGCCTTATCGCTTTTCTATGCTCCCAAACAAATATGAAACAAGGCTTTAGGACCTTTATATCCATTTAACAAAGAAATCTTCTGGGTCCAAGCTGGTCTTTTCCTCACTTCCACTTCTGATATGCAGAACACTCCTTTTCCTAGGTGCATACTCCCAGTCCTCTCTGTTTTCAGCTCTGCAAGCGGAGTTTGCACCAGCATTAGTTGTCTTCCCCAGCTGTAAAATGGACAATATATTCCCCCAACACTGGCCAGGCATGTCTCCAAAGCGCAGAACTCAAATTATTTCAAATATATATAATATGTAGAAATATTTTTATATGAAGGTATTAATATTTTCACTACAATAAATGTCATAAAGTAATAGAGACACTTAAACATGATAACACAGCAAACAGTGCATTGTATTCAATATATATCTTATATATCTTGTATTCAATATCTATCCAGTACATCTTCTTTGGAAAGCAAAAACTCTCCTCTGGCTCTTTCTGAAGATAAAAGCACGTTGAGCCTTGTTATCATCCTGGAAATTAAAATGCAGCAATAGGTTTTTATTAATGTAAAAGTAAAAATAAATAGGGAACTGTCAGTTTATAGGGAAGGGACACAGGAACTTACCAGATTTACCATTTTGTTCAGCATTTAGCATACAGGAATGGGATATTTCATTTGGGGTTTGGTTTTTTTTTGTTTGTTTTGGGATTTTAGGGGGTCTTTTTGTTGGTTTCTTTTTTTCTTTTTTTGAGAGGAAAGAAAAGAGAGGAAGATGTGGTAAGGAAGTGATGACTATCAGAATTAAAAAAGCTGTCAGAAGTCAGTGAGAAGAGAATGACATGCTTATTTGCAGCACCTTTCAGCCAACAGACAGTAAAACCAGCCTGTCCGAAACCAACTCCCACAACAAGCACATAGACTTCCTGCCCTTCCCTGAACAGGATTGGCACTCCTTGTGCAAACCCCTTTCACAGAGTTTGATTTCATATGTTAAATAAAAGAATAAAATTCTTCTTATTCCTATTGCCAAAGACAGAAGTGCCTAAGCAGTAATAGTTCAAGAGGTCCTTCTCTGCCTCTCATGAGCACCATAAGGCCTGGGATGGGATGTGCCTGCTGTACATCTCCACTGTGAGAAATGATGAGCCTTTATGGTCTGGTGATATTAGCCCTTGGGGATTCAGCTTCATCCAATCCCATCCCACACCATCTGGGAACCTCTGAAGAGCAGCCGTCTCCTGCATGTGATTTACTTACAGTGCTCCACATCCCCTCAGCTCATTGGAGTACGAGTTATGCTGATATTCAGCTGATCATAAATAAGTACTCCATGAGAAGGCTATAAATTAAACAATAGCAGATCTGTACTTACATTCTATTCTTACTTCTTCCTACAAGTTTACTGCCTCTCTTTAAGGCATTTTGTTAAACTTTGTGTCAAGTGATCAAAGGTATAGTACAAAAGAACCATCAAAAGTAATTCCAAAGAGCACCCCACAATATTTTTCATTTCTCATTGAAACACTTGCAAGGGTAAGACATCTCGACATAACCAAATATCTCCTTCAAAGAATATAACTCCAAATATCTCCTTCAAAGAATATAACTCCAAAGTTGCTTCAAGGCTGGTCCAAAACAGGTCTAAATATTTCTGTTGGGCAAACAAAAGAAATACTTTATTACAAGGTACCTTAAAATTAAGTTGCATCAGTTTTTCCTGCTGCAGTGCTCAAAGAAAGTTGAAAGAACTCATTCTCTCTGGTTGCCATACAGTGGTCTCTCACAGTGGACATCATTCTTGCTGGTGTGCCATTGCCATTACCTGTCTTGTTGATTGCACCTCACTAGCCCAGTCAAGTTCACAGAAGGAAGAGAGCTCAAGTTGAGGAGCTCAGAAACATCTGTGCACGGCACTGTGATTTGAAGACCCCATGTCTTTCAATCTGAGAACTGAAAAATTACTTTCAATAAAAAATGAAAAGTAGATATAATTAGTGAAAAATACCACATAGTAAACCCCCCTACCCCCAGATTTTAAATCAAAAAAGAAAGTCAGTACAGGCAATTTGTCAAGGTGGAATAGTATTTCCCATTTACACTGTGAACAGAAAGTTTAAAATGAGAGTCACAATATTAGAAAAATATTTTAGAAAAGTAATCAAGGCTTCTTATCAACTAATTTCATAAAATTTGACCTCCCTGCCTCTTGATATACCTTGCTATACTTTCTTTTGCCACTTTGGTGGATTTAGCACAATGCTTATTTTAATGGGCCTCTCTCAGAGTACAATGTTTCCATTGGAATAGCTAACGCCTACAGATAAGGCTTGAGTCAGTAATGTAGTCAATTCTGAATATAAAATAGACAAAGGAGGTTTGATGTAAGTTGGGAAATACTAATCAAGCCCTGTGAATCAAGTATTAAACACCACCATTACTTTTAAACATATCAACACAAAGTACAAAATTACTGGTTTACAGGACTCAGGCAATGACTGCATGACTTTGGAGGAGGTTTGGTTATACGAGATTAGGAGGAGAAAATGCAGTAGCTGAAACAAAAATACAGCATGAAGACAATTTAAAAAAAAAAAAAAATCACTAACTTCTCTTTACCAGAGTGGATTTCAAGTCAAATGTGTGCTGAGCTTTACAATCAATCAGAATCAGATCTTGATGAAAAGCAGACAAAAATAAGCAATGGCTTGCTTCAGATTTGTTTCTAAGTCTTTCTTTTCTACTGAAAGGAAAGTCATACATGTCCTTAGGGGAGAATTCAAATTTTCCTCTGATGTTGTTGGTCTGAGAAGAAAAATGAATATTGAGACACCATGTTCCTAAGTTCTGGAAATGCCGTGTGGACTTGAAATACATGGTTTGCATTTGTAAGTGCTGTCACATGGACGTTGCTTCTCATCTGAACACCACAAAAACAGAACAGCTCATGCCACCAAGGACTGCTGTTTGAAGAGAGAATGTAATTTGACACAAGGTCTCTAAATCTGAAAACACAGAGGATTTGAAAGAGTTCAGTTTCCCATATCTTTTGGGCTTTAACAATTTAGACAGCCTTAAAAGTTTCGATGACTGACTAACGCATTAATTGGTAGTGGGGTTTTGGAGTCACCAGATACATTTTGACATAAGTTTTGTTTTATATGTAAATAGATGGAAAACATTTTTTTTCATCCCCAATTTCTAGCAATTACCATTCTTAACAGCTGTGTTGTTAGAACCTGCAGCTGCTTACTAAAATTAAATTCTTGGGAGTCACAATGTTAGTGTGATAAAGAAATCAACAAGAGTCTGAAAATATTGCAACCAACTGCAGAGTATTTCAAGGTTCTTACCTTTGGGACCGACCAAATGGTAAGTTAAAATGTTTGCAGGCAGTATGGAAGCTGATTAATGCCAGAAGTGGAAGAAACACAAAGGAATATCAATTTTGTGAAGCTGAATGTGAAATAAATGTGTTGGGATTTTATACCTGCTGCAGAAGGAAGGAAGGAAGGAACTGCTGAAAACCAAAATTAATGTATTGGTATTTCCTCCCCAGAAATGTGGGGAGCTCTTACGTTTGTGGGCATGAGGAGTAGTCTCAAGCTGAAGTATAAGAAGAAAACTTGGGGGGAAAAAACGTGCTTAGACAAGACTATTCTGAAGTAATTGAAGTGTGACATTGCTGAAATGCTAACTGCGATATGTAAGCAGTGCCAAAGGATGGAAGGTGACAAACATACCATTAGACTTTAAAATGAACTTTTGGAGGTGTCCTGTAACTGACAGGATATTTTGAGCTTGAAGTTTGAAAAAACAGTATAAGTAAAAAATATTTGAATGTGTACACCTGGGTAGATACAATATACTTTAGAGGAGACAACAAAATGTTTGAAGCATGGAGTCAGGTGCACAGGTATGTTAAAGTTCTGTGAAGGAGTCCATAAGTGTGTGAAAAAGGTTATTTCAAGGAGTGTATAAGTGCATATAACTTCTATTTTCAAGAAAGTTCTTCCCCAGATTCTCTTTAAGAAGTTACATGGGCATAAGAAAGGAATTGTCTCTAAAAGGTTCTTTCACTGGTAGGAAAACAGATGATAAAGACTAGACATTTATTTATAGCAAATTGTTATCTTTGTGGGCAGCTACCAACAGGATGACCAAGAGATTCACTCTGGAGCCTACATTGTTAAAGATACTACTTAACAACTATGAAGAAAGAGAATGAAATACTGTCATGACAAAGTTTTCTGATAAAAGAAAATAATTCAGGATAATAAAAATTTGATCTTTTCTAAGCAAGTCTATAAGATTTGCTTGATGATCTTATAATTCTGTCTGACTGGCAATAAAATGATTCATTCAGTGCTGAAAATGCAAAAGACAAAAAATGAAGTGAAAAGAATCCCTAAATAAATATACATAATAGTTAGTTGCAAATTAAATTTTACCACTTTGAAGGAAGATCTAGGAGTCTTTGTTGATGGTTAACTGAAAATATGAACTAAGTGATGACCAAAACTGTAAAAACAAAGATAGGAATTATTGGGCAAGGAATGGAGAATGAACCAGAAAGATTCAATATTCCTCAGTATATCTCCTTGGTGCAGACACCTCATGAAAATCTTATGATTGATCCGAAGAGAGTTACATAGCGGAACTGGAGGGATGAGTAGAAAGGCTTACCGGAATGTCCAGAGAAAGGATTAGGGTCCTTCAATTTGCAAAAGGGCTTTTAAACAAGGAACACCTCTCTATTTCTCACGTTATGTGTGCTATCAGGCACCTAAGGAAACGAAAAGGCAAAAACTCCAAAAGAACAAGAGAAGGAACATTTTCACAATCTAAATCCTACTATCAGATCAGCTTAATACCCTTTAAAATACCTCAAACATATTAATGTCCAAAACAAATAATGAGGACCTGCACTTTTGTGAGTTTTCAAAGTACCCTTTCACTAGTTGTCGGTTTTGAACTAGAGTTATTGTGTTTTAGCACTATTCAGCATGAACAAGCATTGAAACCTTCCCACTAGGTATTTCAAGATGTCACAGAAGCACAAATGGGCTTATTGTAATGCACTAATTTTTCATCATATAGAAAAGAGAAAAAAGCAGTTCAAACAAGCAAATGAACAAAGAGAATGACAAATATCCATTTGCTCAGCAAATCCATTTGTTCAAGCAAAAAAGACATTTGTGAAATGGTAGAAGTTAAAGCTAATGTCAGATGAGGAGCTCCAAAACCTGTAATAGCTTCCAGAAAGGGGGATCAAAGGAAATTACAGGCATTTGCGGCAAGCACGCTTCCGGATATACCTTGACGTGGGTCAGCCAAATCGAACGTCTAAAACCTGCTTATATCAGCTATTTCACAGTCAATAGGTGCATAATTTATATCTTCCAAGTTAAAGTCACTGAAGCATTTAACTTTATCACCCCAAGAATGAGCCTTTGAAAGTAAAAAAACTATATCATGCTTCATTTATCCTTTTCCCTGACAGAATAACCAACCCTGGGAGTCTGTTCAGCCCTTGGTAAAACAGTAAAAGTTGTCCTGAGACTTTCAGGTTACTGGCCGGATAGAAAGGATATCAGTGATTCCAGCGTGGCACATTCTGGATGTAACTTCTTTTACATATATACCTACAATATTTGTGCTAGGCAATCTAGCAACAATTAGATCTTCTTCTCATTCACAAATCTCAGTTGAACTGTAGTTTGTGGTATCTCAAGGAGCAACTTTTTTCTTAAATGTTTACTCTCTTAAATACTCCCTCTAACAAGATCAAGAAGCTTTTGTCTTCCTCTAATAACCACTGTTTCTTTACAACAATGAGTAACTACCAACAAGATAGCTGTTTTGCACTCCTAAGCCAAACATTTGCTTGCATGCAGAGACAAAAACCTGTGACAGCATATGTGTGGTTCGGCACAGCACTTGGAGACATCTGCCACAGCGATATGTTTCACCAACTCAGACCACCAAGGACCAACTAAGAGCACTAAGTTAGTCATCAAGGCTAACTGTAAGACATAAGTCCCTGGTGCTGTCAACTCACAGCTAATTTAGGATATGAGTATTGAGGACCGAGTGCAGTGAATAACTGATGATAATGATTGCTAAAGTTTGAGAAATTTATTTTTGGGAAAGTACACTGTTAATGAATGTTAAGTTAGCACAGTTTAGTTCTGAAGTGCTAACATGGCTCGATTTGCTGTCCTCTACACACTTGTGATGTTTCCAGAGTTTCCAGATATCTCAGTTAGCAAAAAAATGCTGTTTCTTCTAGCAATATTGCCAACTCTGCACTCCTCTGTTTCTTTCACATAACTGAGCAAACATTTGGGAATATCCATTCTTGCTCAGATATTTCAAGGAACACCATTACTCACTATCTTCTTACTTGACAGGAAGTCTCCTTATTTCTTATTTCTACTTATTTCTACTGTTCAGTTGTTACCAGTTTCTGCCTAAAAGTGGGACTGTTCCTTTCAACCGAGTTCTTCCACACTGTGAATCTGCACCTTAATTCAGACCTAATCCCTTGGAGATATTTCCCTCATAGAGATTTACTTTATCTTAACAAAGCAAAAAACCACCAAAAAACCCAAAAGAGTGTGTTGTGGAGCTGCATTTTCTAATTTTTACTTTGTAGCAATCTCGCAGAATCTCTTAGAAATACCAGATAACTTACAAGAAAATGTCTTAAACTTCAGTTTTTATTTGTTCATATTTTTCTCACCTCAAAATTCTTGCTCCAATCTGAATACTTTTTCAATTGAGCAATCTTCCATCCCTTCTCCTATGCTCTTGGCAGTGCTTGGCTTGGCTTGGTTTTGTTTTGCACTGCCAGTCTGAACACTGAAAAGGCAGAAGAAAATTAAGTTTGTCATAGATCAATCACTAACAGTGACCTGAAGTTTGATGTGCGGGCTAAAAATTAAATTTATTTTATCACCAGACTGCATTGGAGAGTTCCTCCCTGAGCCTGCTATACTTTCTGATTTCTTCTGGTACTTACAAGCCATTCTTCAGCTTTCAAAATGTCAGTCCACACAGGAAACATTTCAATATTCCCAGCCAGAAAATGTCGCTCCAAGACGGATTTCTTTGTGAAATTGTGTAAACAAAAGGCCGTCAAACTGGTGAAATTGAAAATTCTGTGAAGTTAAACATGTCTCAGAGGCCCATTTCCTGCCTTCTGGCACTGATCCTAAGGAACACAAGTTCTCCGAGTATATCTTCTAGTAGTGTATGCTAAAATTAATCTATAGTAATAGTAGCAGGGAGAGGTGTGCTGGAGAAAAGTTTAGTTTGTTTTGAACACTGTGTTTCATTAGGATGTAAATATGTCAAGCGAAAGAAGGAAAGAAATAATCATCCCTGAAGGAAAGGAACCTTTGTCACACAGTCTGCAGGGAGCTTCCATGCAGACAGGGTCCCTTCATATAGAAATAAATGCCCCTTGAAGCAAGTAAAACTCTGCCATAGCTAACAGGAATCCTTTAGGAAGCAGAACAATTACTATGTTTTATTAAGACACAAATAAATTAACAGAATGTTTGGATGTTTCCTTAAAATTACTTTTTATAAAAACACATGAAGAAGCGCACACACACACACACACAGACAGAGGCATATCTCCTTGAAACTACGCACTGCAATTAGTTAGTACCGGTAACTGATTTGCTTAATGATCTTTGTGGGTTTCTTAGCAATCAGTGCTCCTTACTTTGAATCTTAACGGGAGCTTCGAGATGGGGCACTGGAAGGTTAGTGCCTTCTGAAGCAATCACCCATTTGGAAGGAGGCTAATTAACAGATTGCCTTCAAGATTGTGGGGTGGTAAGGGTCCGTGGGAAAAGGTTTGAACTTACTGGTCAATTTAGAAAATAATAGGCAAGCTTTGGGTTACAAAGGCCCAGAAAGCACAAATTTCAAAGCCACATATAAGCTGAGAAAAACTGCTTTAAATTTAACTAGACAGTGTTAGTTCAGCCACGAAAGGGAAAAGGTAGCTGTATAATGCAGGGGGTAGGACTAGCGGAGAATAGCAGGAAAAGCTGAGAAAGAGATTATCTCCTATAGATAAGAGAGTGAGACAGGGTATTTATCACCAGTGGTAAATGGAAGGGCTGTCAAGAGCAGAGAGGAAGATTACAATGTTCTTTAATACTAATATGCCTCTCCAGTCTAGGATTTTTAGTATCTCATATAGGTGAAGCTTTCTTATGCCTGTCTTTTTGGAGGTGGTTGCTATCTCTCCCTTGAGGATCAGGAAGAGAAGTGATTGCTTCATAATAAAATGGTAATTCCCTCTTTTGCATGCCTTATAAGATCCTTGTAAGAGTTAGTTCTGGTGGATGGAAATGACATCAGTTTTTTCACACTTCTCACATTTGGTAGGTTGCTGGAGTGCACTGTGTTATGGTATGCATGTATTAGACCCGAAGATTAGACCAAACCGAAGATTTTGGTCGTTCTCCTATAGGCAATACTGCAGCTGCGGTCAATACCACTCTACCTGTCACCTGCAAGACTTCAGAAGGCATTGTCTTTTCCTCCCTAAACAATCTCTTGGTAAGGAGAAAATAGGAGAATACAACAGGATAAATGAGAAAAAAAGATTGATATATCCTTAATAAAAAGAAGCTCGGAAGTGAAACTAAATTCTATTTCTATGCTAGCACTGTAGTCTGTATAGATAAATAATGTGCACGGTGAAGAAACAATTTTGATTTTGCATACTAAAGACAGGCTTTGTGCTAACAGATACAGCTCAAGAATGGACTCTTGGGGATGAAGCATTTTGATGAAAACGTCATTTCAGTGCTAATCAGGACTAAGCAGTGGAAACAAGAGGTAGAAGTTGAGAAGAAAAGAGTAAAAAATTATCTTAAGACAGTGTAAAGCCCACAACATCTTGAATACTGTATGTAGTGCTGGTCTATGTATCTCAGGATGTACTGTACGTTGTAAATGAAACCAGGAAGGGCAGCAGGGATAATATAGAAAGAAACAGTGAAATACCCAACGACTCTTCAGCACAGAAAGAGAGAAAATGAAGGAGAATAAAACAGTCACAAGTGACACAGATGCAGGCAATACGGAACAGTTAGTTATTGTTTTCACAACCAGAAATAAAATGTATGAAATATAGTTACTACTTGGCAAATTCAAAAGGAACAAGAGGACATTTCTGATGCTTATTGATAGTGCACAGTTATGTGTGCAGGTGATGCTGCTAGTTAATATGGGTTCAAAGAGCCTTTGGACAATTCATGGAAGAAAAGTGCTTAACAGATAAGAATGCCACATGATGTATGAAATTCAGCAACTGCTTGGGCTTCAGACTGCTAAAAATCAAAAGATCATCCCTGGGTACTGGACTTAATTAGACTTTTGCTTCATTCAGTAAATCCATTTTTCTGTCAAGTTCCTCCTTATTCCATCAGGATGTCCACTGAATTATGTCAGAGGCCTCAGTAAGTGCCTTGATATCTTTGTACAGTTGTACAGCAAACTGATGATGGCACGTCTTAGTTATTTCCTTAGCAAGGACATCAGTATCCGAAGGCAACTTACAGGAAAGATGGGGCAGGACTAGCATGTAGTGACAGGATAAGGGGGAATAGGTTCAAATTGAAAGAGAGTAGGTTTAGATTAGATACTGGGAAAAAGTTCTTCACTGTGAAGGTGGTGAGGCAGTGGAACAGATTTCCCAGAGAAGCTGTGGTTGCCCCATCCCTGGAATTGTTCAAGACAAGGTTGGGTGGGGTTCAGAGCAACCTGGTCTGGTGGAAGTTGTCCTGCCTGTGGCAGGGGGGTTGGAGCTGGATGATCTTTAAGGTCCTTTTCAACCCAAACCATTCTATGATTCTATGATTCTATGATCATGATATCATGAGACATAATAGCATTAGATGATATTATAGAAATAGTTTTGAAGATAACAAAACCTCATTGGGGTACCAATTCATAGTTACTCTTATATCACTGATCTCTTTACAGCCACTGTAGTTATCTGTTTACACAATAATTTGAATGTTAAGTAAGACATTTTAATTTTGGTCAACTTTTTGCCCTTTTCTATAGCAGAAAGGCTTTTACAGGGAAAATAAATATTTCTGGCTCTTGTACATTTACAGTGAGCCTTGAAAAAAAGTAAATATTTTATATTAAGTCCTTGCTTTGAAGTCACATGATTCTTTAAGAACCTCTGCTTTTATTTAATAAAAAATAAGTTTCGTGAAGCTTTGAAAATGTGCTAGATGATAAATAAAAATAACCTAGTAAAAAATACCCATGACTTAATTTTTTAAAATCATACGGTGAGGAACAACGAAATTGTGAATGTCACGGTTTTTAGTACTCAATAAAATGTCCTTGACCAACAGCACATTTTGATATTTCTGGTAGATGCATTTCTCCCATTTAAAGAAAATTCTTAATAATGACCAAAAAAAGAATCCACAAGAGTAAGAAAAAAAGAGAGTACTTAGCAATGAGTTGTATCAGTGCCCCTTACATTACATAAAATTCCTTACATGACTCCAACAAAAAGATACAGTGGAGACACATCACAAAAATACTTATGTAGGTCTTATGAGTCACTGTATAAAATACATGGTCTTTTCATTGTCACTTGGCCAGAAATACAATGCCTATGTACACCAGCATCATTTAATGTCCCCCCAAGTACCTCAAGGCTTAACAGAATATTTTAAACATGTAGATTGCATTACATTTTGATATATGCCATACAGAAATCCGTAACACACAATATAGAAATACATCAAATAGATAACTCCTACACTGGGCTGTATTCACACCAATAAAACATTTTGCCTTTAATTTCCCATAAGGAGAGATTTAAAAACAAAATGCTACAAAACTTTCGTAGGAGAAATATGTCAGCTTTTGCTCCTCTCACTTAAATAAATACGAGTTTTGGCAAAAATAACACACCTGCTCATGAGGCTGCTGAACAAGTCAAGATCTCACTGTTAGTTGTACAGAATAGAGTAAAAAGCCTGTAGCACCAGAATTATGGTTTTGGCATCTGCCTAAAGTCTGAACAACAAATAGTGCATTGTTATAATTTCTCCACCCCGACTTTCTCACCAAATAAAGTGACTTCCCCATCAAGTCTGTTTTTATGTTTGACTCTACAACATCAGAAGAAAATACATTATTCACTTGGTCAAGAAACTGAAACCAAACAGTATTAATGGTCTGTTCCAGCATCCCATCTGATAAATTTTAAAATTAGAGGAAATGTTTATACATCAGACAAATTGAGAAGGGATAGTTCCAACTCTCCTTCAGATCTAGGCTTTCCATATTTGTAACGTCAAGTGGACAGAAGAGGGACAAGGCTATGCTTGCAGATTCTCCAAAGGTAGGTTTTTTTGCAGTGGTACATATAGGCAAGGGGTAGGACAAAAAAATGCCTGCTGTGGAAGGATCCCTGGAGACAGCTAAAACAACCTCCTGACCTGAAAAGGAAACTGCATACTGAGACTGTGACAGTTTTGGGAAGCTTTCAAAATACAGGAAATGGAAAAGGGGCATGAAGAGAGCATTGAGATGAAGGTCCTTACACTTATCTGTCCTCTCAATCCCAGCAGCTATGAAGTATGAAGCACAAGAAGTGCTAAAGTGCTGTAAATGCTGTAGTAGCAGTACAACCACTGCACTGCACTGATGACATTGACATAGAATGTTGACAGTTCGAGCTGTGGGGTGAGACTTGCATGGTCATCTGCTCAAGTATTCTGTGACTTTGACTGTTTCCGATCTGACAGTCACGATCGTGGATGCAGAAATCAAATTAGCCGTTCTGGTGAAACTAATTAGAGAGTTGCAAGCCTCTTGGTGATTGCATTCATTTTAGATTTGGAAACAGCTAAAGAAAGTTTGTATATCACAAATGTTTGCTACACACTAATTCACAAATCATTATTGAGCTGGGAAGATTGCCAATAAAAGAAAAAGCAGCAATTTCAACAGGTGAAAATAGACTTATTTAGCTCATGCCCCAGTTTTGGGTTTTTTTGTTACAGTGTTGAATGTCATACTGGTACACTTTTTTTTTTTTTTTTGTAAGGGACTGAACAAAGAAATACAGTCAAGAATATATACCAGGAACAAGTCCCTGGAAATTTCATTAAACAGGGCCAGCAGGTTAAGAAAGAAGCAACTCTTATTCTAGGAGAACTTAGATTAGACAATTTTCTTAGTACCTTGTCTTCACATTTTTGATACCTTAGTACCTTGTCCTTTTTCCTAAAAAGAAAACATGACCAGGATTGAACTGCATGATAACCCCTTGCAGCATTCAATGGCATGACTAAAAATGAAGAAATTTATTTTTTAATGAACAAAATAAAATAAATTATAAGAATTATATACAGTATTTCCAGCCTAGATATTGCTTGCTTGTAAAAGTGCCAAATGCATGACTTGATGGCAAGAGGTTGAGTTTTCCTGATAAAACAAAACAAAACAAAACAGACAAACAAACAAAAACAAAACCCAAAACCAAATGAAATCAACAATAAAAAAACTCCCAAACCTGCAAACAAACAAACAGAAAAAACTACCAAACAAAATCTCCTGCTCCTGTAATAGCTGAATGGAGTTGTCTGAACTTCCATGTTCTGTGCTGAGAAGGAAACTGTTTACCACAAAACCAGATTTAAAGTCAAATAACATTGAAGTAACTTTTGCCCAATTTGAATCCTATAGCAAATATGTACTTTGTTTATTTTATTAAAATCTGAATGGTTAAAATATGAAAAGTTACAGGCCCAAATCTCTCGCCAAAGAACTTGCACTTTGCAAAAAGAAGTGGAAAAAACAAAGTAAGGATTGAGTGTCTTATCTGCTCCTCTTTGTGCCTAGTTTTCCTGCTGCAACATCCTATGAAAAGTACATTTTTCAGAGAAACAGAAGAGCAGATGGTTCAGACAGGCCAGCACCTTGCATAAAAGGAAGTTTTCCATCTGCAGAAAAACACAAAAGGCTAGGGACTTGAGATAATGGTGAAAAATTCAAATTGTCAATAAGAGTTTCACCAGAACTTAATAAGATCCTGCAGTCAGCAACGAAATAATGGGATCAATGCAAGGATTCAAGGTGTAAAAATATTATGTCTGAACATGAGAATATTGATAGCTGTATTTGGAAAAGCTGGGAAAGGGAATTATATGTGTATTAGCACAGAGAAAACAGGATCTTATCAAATGCAGCTATTGTAAAATATTTATTTTCTTTTTGTCCTCTTCTCACATTAAACAATTTCATCATTTTTTTTCTCAGCTATCAGAAAAGCTCTAGCCAAGCCTGAAAAGAAAAACTAATTTCTGCAGGATCAACAGGGCCCAAACAGAATAATGCATGACTTGTACTTGCATCATACAGGAAAATTTAAAAAAGGAAGGATGGTTTTCTTTATAACTCTCTAAAATAACAGTAGAATTGTATCCTTGTCATAAGCCAAGGAAAGTTCAAACTTCTAGAAAAGTTCTCTTAGTTCTGCAGGTTTTAGTGTAATTTACATAGGCTTTTTTTCTGAAGAACTATATTAATTCCTTTTTTATTTTGTATGAGATAGAAAAAATAACAGTATGCTTACAGATAATACAACTACAGCAGGGATAAGGCCCACAAGTGTCACAGTCAGCAAACGGTAACACCAGCCTTATTTTCAAGATATCACAGTGTAAATATGCATTTATTTATTGGGTCCTGAATATTGGCTGATACTGACAGTAATTAATTAATCAGCCATACTGCTTGCAATAAAGAGATCAGTGCAAAAGAAAATACTTCCATGACCATTTCATATATGCTTGCTTATTCACAACAGACATAAATCAATATAAATAAGATTTCAGCACTGTTAGGCCAGAATTTTGTCTTTTGTTGTTATGATCCTCCCTTATGGAAATTGAACCTAAAAGCAACCTGATAAAACATCAAAGCCCTGCTTTGAGCAGGATGCCAGAGAGATGACCCCCCTGACATCCTAATTTATCCTCTGTTTCTGTGATTCTAAATGCCCTAGATATATACATATTTTCAGAAAATTACAGTCTCAACGAGTATGAACATTGATATAAAGTACCCCAAAAGATGTTGGGTTTTAGAAACGTGAAATTGTTTTGTTGATGCATTCAACCAAAATATAAAGAGAGCCCAGGGGCCTTGAAGTAGGTCAGAATATTTGATTCTCTTCTCACTGCCCTCCTTCTGTGTCATTCTGAAGTACAGCTACTTTGATCCTATCTTATGTCTTTGATTTTTCTGAATAATAAACATAACTTTGAAAAACACCCTCTATAGAAAAGTTTGATGCTGTTGTACATATTTTATCCCTCCCAAAATGATCAATTCTATTTCATTTGAAATACTTAGTTCCAAATAATTTTATCAACATCCTTTAAAACTGGGATTTCTATAGGCCCCAGTAACAGACTGCAACAAACATTTTAGCAGGAGCATCATCAATGCCATTTACAGAGGCATATATGGTTCTAGTTAATCCTCTGTCATATCACCCTGCAAAATAAACAACTAGCCAGGATACAAATAATTAAGTTTTCAAGTGATTTAATAGTTCATTTATACAAAAAACCTTTTGATGAAAAAAACCCTCTTTAATCCAAGTCTGTTTGTATGTGAATTTATGAGGCCATATGCTAAATTTGGTGTTATTGTTCTGTTCCGTAACTTTCAAGAACCACATGTTTTACAGGCTTAAATCACTAGAAAAGTATTGATTTAGGAAGGTGTTGGTGGGCATTAATCAGTATAGCAAAAAAAGGAGACATGGCAATAGTTTCTCATGCCTTCTCTGTCCCTTAGATGACAGCCAGCCCTCTAAAGCAGGATGACAGAGTACAGTTGCTAACTTACCTGGAGCAGACCTACAACTCTTCTACTGATCAGCATAAACTCCATGTCTCCTAACCACAAAGCATCACTGTCCGGGGCCCTTGCTGACCACACCTGACTACAGGTGTTGATGCCTTGCTGGGTAACAACACCCCTAAATCACACAGGCAGTCCTTACCAGAGAAAGGAAAACACCCATGAACCAGCTGCCAGGTATGAGTGCTGCCCTAGACACAGAAGAGGCAGCATCAATGTGGGGGAAGGAAAGGAGGTCAAGAAAAATACAGAGAACCTCAGGGTGGTGGAAGGAAGAAGGGATTTGGGGATGGAAGTGCAAGAACTGCAATGCAGGTGCTGGCTTTGAGGGAGAAGTTACGGTGTGTGAAACCCTGTTGGAAGAAGTCCTTGCACTGTATGTCATTGTGGGGACTAAGAAAAGATGTCTTGGGGAGAGAGGGCTGGAAAGGAGGAAGTGGAGGTATTACCTGCAGTGGCTTCACTAGGTAAAAAATTACCAAAAGAGATCTGAAAATAGTCATTTTTAACATGCTGAAGTGTTCCTATCCTCTTGCATGAAATTTTTCAAGTAACACATACACTTGTCTCAGGTGCAGATCTTTTCCCTAATAGTCCTCATAAGAGACAAAAATCCACATAGATATTTGAGCTGATAAATTAGATGATGTTTACTTTTGGGACTGAGATTTTTCAGAGAGAAATTTCTAAAATGTTAATTATGAAATGCTGTATAAATTTTCACACTGGATTGAAGAAATATTCCACCTCTGCTGAACATTTTTACAATTTGCATTTACTGTAAAACCATATAAGTTTCATTTTTCTTTCTGGATTGTGATACCACACAGTTTACTGAAAACCACCTCAAGTTTTCAGTACACAGAGCAGTGGGTCACCATTCCTTAGTCTGTTTTATTCTCTCCTACATCATTTCCCAAAGAAGTGGGAAGAAATTCACTCTCTTCACTCTGCTGACATTTTGAAAGTTGATGTCAAATTAGTTTTCAAATGTTTTCAAGTTCATTCATGCTGAGTGAACCTTTTATCTTTAAAAATGTTAGAGGTGCAATGTAGGCTACATGAAACCAAAGGAACAGCATTTGATGAGTCCTAAATTGTTGGTATTTAAAAGTTTCAAAGTAAAATTGACACTTTCCAAATTCGTGTAATAGTTTTCAATTACTGCTGTTGAATGCAATTTTTACCTTACATAAGAGGAAGTTTGATACAGTAGGATAGAACTAAGTCTCAAGAGACAGAAGAATAAGTACATTTTCTTTCCTCTACAAGTAAAGCAGAACAGTAAAAGATGTAAATTAATTTGCTCCGTATTAATCCAATCCTATTTTCTTTTGTTCTATAGTGTGATCTACTTTTCTTTAAAAATCACAAAATGTTAAAGTTGCTTCAAATACATGAAATAAGCTGAAGTTTATAACAGCTGAATATTAAAAAAAGGATTTTTTTTTTTCTGGAGGTACCCCCCTCTCAAGTGTCCTCAGTCCCTTCAAAATTGCTCTGGAAAATAATCTTTCTTTTTGGCAACACTGCTATAAATTCTATCAAAAGATATTTAATGCTCCCACAGAGTTAGCGTCAGCTTGCTTTCTCTTTCAAAGGGCCTCCCCATGCACTCCCGCCTTCAAGCTGGAACATGCTGTCAGCATTGACCTAAAAAGGTTAAAGTGCTGTTTATGAATAATCAATGCCACCTCCAGCAGCTGGGGGCTCCTGGCAGCTAAGGCAGGGAGTCAGACATGCCATCCTCCACACGGGTTAAAAAAAGCTGTAATAGAATCACAGAATTGTTTGTGTTGGAAGAGACTTTTAGAGTAATCTAGTCCAAGACCCCTGCAATAAGCAGGGACATCTTGCACTAAATCAAGTTTCTCAGAGCACCATCCAACCTGACTTTGCATGTTTCCAGGAATGGGACATTGCTACGGTTCAACCTCAGTCAGCAGCCAAGTCCCATGCAGCCACTTGCTCACTCCCCCACCCACGGGATCGGGGAGAGAGTTGGAATGGGAAAAGAGAGAAAACTCGTGGGTTGAGATAAAGACACTTTACTAGGGAAAGCAAAAGCTGCAAAGCAAAGCAAAACAAGGAGGTAATTCGGTGCTTCCCAAGGGCAGGCAGGTGTTCAGCCATCTCCAGGATAGCAGGGCCCCATCACATGACTTGGGAAGACAAACACCATCACTACGAATGTCCCCTCTACCTCCTTTGCACCACCGTATATACTGAGCACGATGTCACATGGTCTGGAATTTCCCTTTGGTCAGTTTGGATCACCTGTCCTGGCTGTGTCTCCTCCCAACCTCCCAGCCAACCACAGTCCCCTTGCCAGCGTTGCTGCATGAAAAGCAGAAAAATCCTTGGCTCTGTGCAAGTCCTGCTCAGCCATAACAAAAACGCTTCTATTTTATCAACCCTGTTCAGCAAAAATACAAAACACAGCCCCATTTTAGCTACTCCAAAGAAATTTAATTCTATCCCAGCCAAAACCAGCACAGGCATCTACCAGCTCTCTGGGTAACATGTTCCAGTGTTTCACCACCCTCATCATTAAAAAATTTCTTCCTTATACCTAATCTACCATCCTTTAGTTTAAAAATATTACTCCTTGTCCTCTCACTGCGCTGTTAAAAAGTCTGTCCCCATCTCTCTTACAAACCTCCTTTAAGTATCAGAAGGTGAAACGGAGCCTTTATCCACTTCAGCTGCTTCCCCACAAGCCTAATGATGGTTTAAATTTTTCTTAACATATGGTCTGCCTCAAGCAGCAGAGGGCAAAACATCAAATGTAATGAAAAGGGGAACTTTCTTTCTCATTTATGTGACCTGAGAAAGGCAGTGAAAACAAAATTACATTTGACTGAACAGAGAATAATAAGATCTTCGAGTTACAAGTGGAGTGGGAATTCTCTATGCCCTGTCCTGATAAGGGCAATTAGAAAGGCATTATCACAATAAAACCAAGTGTTCTCCAATAATCAGGTGCAATTCTAGTGAATATGCTGGTGCTGACAGATCACAGTCCAAAGGCAGAGGCAGATAAACTGGAGTCTGAGCATCATCTGAATAAAGATTTTCTTAGAGAATTTGAACAAAAAAATACACCAGGTAAGGAGATAGTTTACAAAAAGAATTAGCTAGTAAGGACAAGAAAAAAATGGACCAAACGTGGAAATTATTATGGAAAATATACGTAAATAAAAATGTTCACAAAATAGAAGTCTTTGATAAAGTATTATCTTTAGTCATGAGATTGCCTGTGCTTCTGAAATACTGTAGTGCATGGAGTGCCAAACATTTTGAGCTGTCTGAGAAACATTTCCTTCCTGGTCAGAAGGTGCTCTTTCTGCATTAATTCTCCTTTTGAAAGAGTTTCTTAATTTTTACAGTTCTCTTGAATAGAGGGATCAAACTCAGTTTTGAATGATACCTAGTGGAATCATTGTCCCTTCCCATGGGAGGAAGGCTGGAACTAGATGATTTTTGAGGTCCCTTCAAACACAAACCATTCTATGATTCTATGACTCTATGATATATAGAAAAATAAAATGGTTAAACTGTTCATAATGCCTTTCCCAAGTGGTTAGGAAAGCCATGACAAGACTGCAGCTAGCAGAGCATTTCTGGTAACAAGATACCCAAACTAGAGATGTTTTTTGCCATCTATGATAGCTGTACAAAACCTGGGAGATGATTTATGCGCAAATCGCCATGCTAATAAAGCATTATCAAATCATCTCTTTCATCATGTACCTATTCATCTTCATAGCTTAAGTGAAATTATGGCTCTTGCACACAATTCCCTCGGACAAGGCACATATGTCTCTCAGGACACAGGACACTCATATTCTCCAAGAGAAAAAATAATGCCTTAGGGATCCACATACAGTTAGCACAAGCTTTGTGGTTGCTTCCATCCTTTTGCAAGACTATAGTTTTACTGTCCACATGGTTTTGCATGGCAGTGGAATTACTGCTTAAGTTGTGCAATTGTGTTTATAGTTGTCCTCTCAGTCTTTTCTCTGAAGAAATTGAGACTCTTCCATGAGTAAGGATTCCTCTGCCCCTCCTGACCCTGCAACACCTGCATGAGAGATGACAGGAGTAAAAGTCAGATCTTAGATTCCAAAAATTCTCAATTTTCCAGCTCGAGATCCGGCTCTAACTTCTGTGACAAAAATATTCATGTTTCATATTCTTTGTAGTACTTAGGATGTGCAACCAAACCTGTTCTTTTGCATATTAATCATGTAAGACCCATGTGTGTAGGGGAAGAACTAAGCCTAAATTTGAAAAGAGAAGGGCCTCTGAAGACAGGCCAACAACTGCTGCTGCAGTTACTGACAATGTAAAACAGAATAAAATAGGTCAGTACTTTGCATAAAAAACATACCTCCTACTCAAGGTGAAAAAGTTCAGCTCAAGGGTTTCATGAAGCAATTTCTTTATTAATATTAATCTTAATCAGTAAACAGGAATAGATTCAAGGACTATTATACTAATGAACACTGGACATAACTATTGTCTTGAGGAATGATACCAAAAGTTAATGCAAAAGACAGAGGCAGAAAGATAATAAATAAGAACTTGAAAATTCAAAGGAATATAAAAATCAGAAAAAAAGGTGATTTTCAAGTGGTTCAAAAGTCAAAGTGAGAGCTTCTGAAAACCAAATCTGACTCTTGTAAAAGGAAAAAACACCCAACATTAAGAAAAATAACAGGCATGTATTCAATCAACAAGATCAACAGGAACTGAAAAGGTAATAACTAAGACATCAAGAGAAAACAAGATAGACCTCACATTTTCAAAGGCAGAAAACCTTTCAATAAATAAATTATTCAGATGGGCTACCAGGAAAGAGAGTCTTTTCAGAGAAGCTAAAGGGTAACTTGGAAAGTCCTTGCTCCTCATGACTAATTCCTTACACCTTCAAAAGCCCCATTGATTTCAATTAGTGATTTCCTAAGGAACTCCAGTGGGAAGTACTGTATAAAGTGATTATCATGAGCTAGCCCTAATAATTTGTTTTCTTCAGTCCTCTGTGTTTAATAGAAGAGAATGACAGGAAGACATTTGTGTACAGAATACACAGTCATTGCTGGATTAAATATTTTTGTTTCTGCACCCACGTTTTGCATCATTCCTATAGGCTTTGCTAATCAGAAAATTAATAGAAAAACATAGGTGAGCATTATGTTAGCCTCAAAAGGTCTTTTATCTGAATGATGTTTAAAGGAATAAACCTATCACATCACGCAAATGTTCAACTCTGGTCTTATTCTTCAAATGCAGATTACTTAGCAGCAGTTTATTGAGAGGCAATTGATGTATATGAGTCAGATTTGAGGAAAAATGGGATCTATCAGGATTTAATGATATTTGTCTAAAAATTAAGATTTTATTAACACCAACATTAATCAAGATGTTAAACTGAAGTGTACTAATGTCAAGCTTTTACATCGGGACATAAAAAATGGCATAACTGTGAAATATAGTTATTGTTAAATGATCAGTCATTATTACTGTCAATCTTAATAATCTCTCCTGAAGAGACTTTTTTGTTTTCTTTTCAATAAGAAAAAATCACAAGTACATAATAGGCACCAAACTCTCCTCCTCTCTCCCTGGAATATAATAAAACCAAAATGACAGCATGATACATGAGTTAAATTTCTGTGAGCATTTTGACGAAGATTCGAAAGTCTATTAAAGGCTCCTAGTCTGGAATCGTTAATAATGAACTCTATCCTAAACATAACAGATAAGATCAAAAGATAAAGGTGTAAGATAAAACAGGGAGAAAAAGCTACTACTGCAGTGCAAAGAAACAAGAAGGGATGCATGTTGGTTTGTTATGCAAAGGAGTATTCTGAATGCAGGTAGAAAACCGCTGTATTTTATTCAAGGTGAAAAAGGTATCACAGCAAGGACCTCAGAAATTTAACTAGAGCAGTGGGAGAAGAGGATGAACTGCTGTGAAATAAAACAGAAGTTCAGATTCTGTGGAGGTCAAAGTCTCACATTTGGCAGTATGACACAGCTTCATGGTAATTTTCATGACACCCACTAAAACCTCACAAAATAATGATAAAACCTCCTTATCCCTAGCGATTTTAATTATCATTCTGGTGGTAATTTTGGGCTGCTTTTTCTTCCAATCTCCCTCCATAATTTAAACAATGTTCTTACTCTCATGTCTATTAATTTTAATTAGAAAATAATGAAACATACTATTCATTTGCCTTACCTCATAAAGTTTTATGTAGTTTTTTAGAATTCCAATCCCAATTCCAATCCCAGACCAAGTAAAAGTCATTCAGAACCAATTCAATGGCTGAAATGGCAGTGCTCTCTCCTTCCAGTGCAGTTTGTCATAAATAAATCACATAGACAGGTACCATGGAAAACCTGTTAAGAGTTCACAAAGGAGCCTCCTCTCATTAATGCAAGTCTCAAGTCTCAGAATGTCTGGAATGTCCCCAGCTGTCTTCAATGCAAAGATGTAAGGGTTTCTGCAGAGATGTTCTTATGCTGAGATTTGAGAGTACACGAAAACAAACACCAACTTTTGTCTAAAAATCCCGGGTTTCTTCCTGCAAGAAAATAAATCTCTGAATAAAAGAGAGAAGGAGACAGTCCCTTATTGGGCCTGTCACAATCTTTAGGTAGCATGTCTTGGGAGTAGTCACATTTCTTCTCCTTTTAGGTATAAAGTTTGATTCTAAGGTCTACAGATTCAACTGGTTTAACATTGCAACTGGAAGATGAGTGACCCTCAAATATGTTATGCACCTATGCTTACTGTAAGATGTGACATTTCAGAGTATTACCTTGCTTCAAACAAACTCCAGCTAGATCCTCAATTATGTGTCCTGAAAGTTCATTCTCCAGCCTCCAGAAAGGAACACTCTCTTTAATATTTTTTTAGGTCTTAGTCTATTTTATATATGTCTTTCTCAAAGATTTATATGTGAAATTAGAGAATTATAGAAATTCCCCTATAGTCCCCAGGAAGTGAACACCCGTGGGCACAGACATGGGTCTTTGCAGTGTGCTCAGTGTACAGGCTTTGTGATGACTTAGTGCAAATATCAGAGGCATCTTTGAATGAAAGCAAAAAAGGATCTAAGGGTGCAGCAGAGACTAAAGTAGACATGAGTATATCCACAGTTGTCTCCCTACAAATCTGCATTCATTGCCTGGATCCCACTTTGCTTCCGAGACATTTTTTTAAACACAGTATCAGTAAAATAAAAGGGCTGGAGAGCCTCTAAGCATGAAATGTTTTATGATGAAAAATAACATCTGCAAATTACTATAAACCTCTTGTAGTACAATAGAAAAGCTTGATTTGAGATCCTTTTATGCTCCCCTTATTGCTTTATTTTTTTGTCAGCTTTATAATTATCAGTTTCTTAATGCATGCAATCAGCATTTGCTGCTTTCAATAAATTATGTCTCCCATTGTTGAACTGGTCATGTTATTGTTGACTCTGTTTTGTTCATATTGACCAGTCTTGATAGGAAAACAACCTTATAAAAAGGTCCAATCTATTGCTGTTTTATGAGGAAGATCTGGCTTTTGGGGTAACATCAATGTTTGGATGATATCGTTCAATTTCAGCAACCCCTGATTTTAATAAGGGGTAGTCAGCAAATAATTCAATATGATAGTCAGCAGTTTACATACAAGAGATACTTTATATTGTCACAAAAGAGGCATCTTTCATTAAATACTACAAATCATCTGCTTTGCCTTCTAAATCAAAAGTCAACATCCACTGTGAATATTAGTGCACTTATTTTTACTGAATTTTACAGAACAACTGAATTACAGCAAATCCAGTTCAGAACTGAACTGCTGAAAGAATTTACATTAAAATGAAAGATGATTAATATTACTGAAGTTTTCCAAAGACATTTTAGCAGTAAGTTACAAGCTTCAAATGAAATTTAAAATTCAGTATGTTAAAAATGCTGTACTTAGAAGAATAAGGGTTTTTTTTAAACATCAGGAAAAACCCAAGAAGCAAGCAAAAGTCCCAAATTCTATAGCCAATTCTATGAAGGTAGTCAAAGTGTTTACAGAGTGTGCACGGACACAGTTCCTGACAGTATGTCAAAAGCGGCACATTTGTATATAGAGTCACAGGGACTCACAAGAGGGAGTAACTTGGGATTTCATCTTGGTTGCTTAATAAGGAAATTCAGTGTGATTCCTTCTCCTTTGGTCAACTGGTCTTTGCTCACCTTTTTAATTGAATTGACTATTCCCTGCTCATTGCAGGCGGGTTGGACTAGATGGCCTTTAAAGACCCCTTCCAACCCAAACTGTTCTATGATTCTGTGATTTTGGAGTTTGAAAAGAAATATTTTTATTTTCTTCTGCCTTCTCCAGGCCCCAGTAATGTATACTTTTTAGATGAGTGACTAATAAAGTATTCCACACCTGAAATTGCAGTGATCTTGAATATTAAAATATTCAGACCACTCTGTAAGAGATCTATGCCAGTAACACATTGATCTTGGCTACTAAAAGACTAACTTAATTCCTTTGGAAGCTGCTAACAAAAGGTGTTTTTCAGTGTCAGTTTAGCCAAGTGAATCCTCATTTTCCACAGAATTACATAAATTAGCTATAATAGGTTCAAGAAAATGTCATTCTATCCCAGTGTCATGTCTCCTAAAATAATTGCCACCAGATATAGATAGAAGAGTATAACACAAGTGCAAGCATATAATGATACTTTCCCTCACATATTGCAATTGGAACAGGTGATCATGGGCACAGTAATGAAGACCAGAGCTCTCTGGTCACTTATTGATGGCCATCAAGGGAACTGCTTGGGCACAGCCATAAGAATTGCCCTGACTGATAAGGAATAGAAACATGAGAATTAGGGAATATTTCAGGGGACTTGTGTGAAGTTTCTCATGAGTTTCCATAAAGGGCTTGTGGGATTCTGTAAAATATTTGCGTAAAAATGTTTAGGGAAAGGACCAAAGATGAGAAAAGGGAAGGCTGTAAGTCAGAGGGCCCATAGCTGTATGTGCCACTAATTTGCTACTGGCCAGACTTGCACATCTGCTGGATTTGGCTGGTTTTGTAGAACCTTTAACAAGAACAGTCATTATACATCTAAGATCTCTTTCTGGAATGGGGACAGACAGAACAGGTACAACAACTACCTGTCTAGAAGGCAGGATTTTCTTCTCTCCATATCTTGAATATATTACTATGCTTAGTTCCACCTGCCATTTTATTTGTCTCAGTCAGTCAGTATCACAATGCGCTTCTGATTTTTCCTGCCCCAGATAACTTCATGCATCTCTACATTTTGCTGTATTGAGAAGGCTGACCATCAATTCCAGTTCTTAGTTTTTAATGAGCTACTTATCTATGTAGAGATAATCTCTATCATCCCAATAGCACTGAAATTGCTTTGAGAATCTTTTCAACCCACTACTTAGAGAACAGATGTCACCTGGATTCGGCTTGATCACAATGCTTGTGATTATTTCAAACAACTGACAGATTTGTGAAGTGTTTTTAGGAGCTATATTGACTCTTCTCCAACAAACTTATCCATGTTTCCTCGATACAGTCTGTATCCTTCCTTGCCTTCTTCCCTTCCTCTGCCCTTCCTCCTTTCCTCTGAATCATCTGGTGATTTCATCTTATCTCTATGTTCATTGACAACTTGGGCAATCTTCTGTCATAGTTCATAGACTTTCTTATTCTCAAAATATGCTCTAATTATTTTTAATATCCTCCTTTATTCCTCTGGAGCCCTCCCCTGAAAACTCTTCCCATGACTGAGATAAAGTTGCTTAGCAGTATAAACACCCCTGACTTTGGGAAACCCTGGACCTCTTCTGCACTCAAATGCTGAGTCCTTTCAGACTTATTTTTTTTAAAAGCTTTCCACTGGAAATATAAATCTGGACAGAACTAGTCCCCCTGTTCATATTTCCATCAAAATTAAACAATCAACTTACGGACTGTTGATCCAAACCTTTTTGCTTTTAGTTAGATTATAGATGAATCAGTTAACTAAAGCAGGCCCAAGACAGGGTTACCTGTTCTTAAATTATGACCTCATAAATGAAAAAATGAAAAATCTTATTACAATCAGAAGTGTTAGACTTTAATATTAGGAATCATCTGTATTGCCTAACAAGTGCTTTGGAAGTTAATATTTCTCATAAGGACAGCATTTCTAACAGCATTTCTCTCTACTGAAAGAGAATTCTTCTATATTCTTCCCCCAGTTAAGCCATTTTAGGGGGGTTCTGTTTTGACTGTGGAAATGCTGCCATTTTTTTACTGCCAATTAAAGACAATTAAATTAAATTAATTACTGCCAATTAAAAGAGAATAGGTTTTCTGCTCATTCTTCATGAGCAACATGCAATTCATAATTCAGTTTCAGTCATTGCTTTCCAAGCCTGTTTCTGTAAGTCCAGCCTGTACTGAATTTCACCTTGTCCGCACCTCCTGTTAATTGTTCCATTTAGTTGCCTATAGTCTTGCCATTGCTTTATAAATACTTTATACACTGGTGTGTTTAACTGACCACTGCCAGTCCCATCTTTCATTAGGCACTAATTGCATTGCAGCACAGTTTTTCTGTTATCAATATTAGCACTGTCTTCCTCATTGATCTCTCATTTTCTTCTTAATGATATGACTTCATCCACTGTCGCATTTTAATTCCTCTTTGTTTTATTGGAGGTTTTATGTCCTTTTTAAACTAAGCTCCTTGATCACCGATCATGTAGTCTGGCTCTGCCATGCTCTGTTATCCCTCAGTACTCCTTTGGCTGCAATCACAGGCAACTGATGCAAAGTTTAATGTAAATTTTAATGATCTAAGAAGCTTGAATCAAGTGCTTTTGGAATCCAGGTACTGACTAAGCTAAACACAACACAAAAAGATGACAGAGTGGTTTACAAAAATAAAGGGACAATTTTAACATTATTTAAAAGTGTGAAATTGTTTGACTGTTCTCAGGTTGAAAAGAGACTGCTTCAGAAATGCAATACTAAAGTTTAGTCCATTTGTTCTTCATTGCAGGGGCTGAGAAAGCTGGGTAATGAGGATTAACATGGAACACATTATCTCACATTAGCTGTGCCAGTGATAGTCTGTAATTAGGAGATACTTGAATTAGGGACTAGACCAAGCACCAGTGAATTTAAGAGAAATGCTTCTACTGATTATTAAAAAAATATTTAGATTGGTCTGTAATAGCCAGAGTTTGATGCAGCTTTTGCTGAAGTTAATGCTAATTAAGCAGAATAGAAGCCAGTTTAAAATACTTCTCAGCTGACCTTC
This sequence comes from Ptilonorhynchus violaceus, assembly GCA_013397565.1. Taxonomy (NCBI): domain Eukaryota; kingdom Metazoa; phylum Chordata; class Aves; order Passeriformes; family Ptilonorhynchidae; genus Ptilonorhynchus; species Ptilonorhynchus violaceus. The sequence continues at coordinate 484,928 of VZRJ01013834.1, forward strand.
TGTACAGCTTAGTGTTCTGAGGTCTCAAAAATGTCTGAATAAGGATATGCACAATATTAAGGATAGAGGATTGCCTTTCTTATTAGAGTTTCCTTAAAAATTGCAGGAATCCTCTACAGGTTTTGGCAATTGAGAAATGTATTTCTTCAACAGTAGAGGTTCAAATCTGAATTTTCTGTTCAAATTTATTTCACAGTCTCTTGAAAAATAGTTTTAAAGGGTTAGCGGTTTTTCTGAGGGATCAGACTGAAGAACAGTATGTGACATGAATTATGAGGGTCCTAGAGAATCAAAGAGAAAGAGCAAAACCAAAACCTACTTGAGAAATTATCTCTTTTCAGAGTCCCCCAGAATACCACTCTGAAGTATGAGATTTGCTCTTGAAGTGCAGCAGTTCTGCCAGGATCCAGGTCTCGGTTCCCATACTTATTTAGCTTTTTTCTTCAGCTTTTTCTTCCACACAGTTATGATGCTGTGAAGTGCCCTCTTCCCAGAAAAGGGGAATCCCTCTGTAAAGAAACTTTTTTTAGGTTTAAAGTCTTCAGCCACTTTTTCAGTATGAGATGTATGCAGTAGAGACGGCTTTGGAAAGGAAACGTTGCTTTGAATTGGAAGGTCATTATAAGTTTCTGTCAGGAAGTCAGGAGTCACCTATTTATACCCTAAGATCACTTTTAGGCTAACCCTTTACTGAAAACCCTTGATAAGAAACTGAGAGAATTCCAACCAGTAAATGGCACAGTTATTTGAGTGTATTTTCACCCACCAAGTTATAATCTTTATTAATTAGTTCTGAAAGGTTATTTTCCTTTAACATATTTTAGTTATGAAGGAAACCTGTAAAATAAGCCTGACATAAAAGGTATCAAAAAGAAAAGCTAAAAAATAAGAGAGCAAGAAACCTGATTTTTTGGTTTGTGAAGTTATGTTTTAGGCCTAAAAAATAGTTTCTGAAGATGACAGCACAAGGCAAATTATATTTTTTTCTGCCACAAAACCAGGATTAAAGCTATGAAAATAGTTTTTAAAAATGCATTCCAAACCATATGGCATACCAAGTGGACACCAAAAATTTATTGTGTGGCTATAAACTACACATATAAATAATCTGATACTCCTTTTAGAATAAGAAGCTGCATAATATAATGAAAAGACACTTTGTTGTGATCGTGACAAATATATTGCAGGGTTTGCTGACACATTCAGAGCTAGAATACTGACTTTTTACAGATATATTTTGTTGTGACAATCTGAGTCAGAAACTAAAGAAAAATGGGTTCCTTCAGGAAACCTCCTATGACTCTTTAATCCCTTCCAATCTCCTGCAGTTTAGGATTCCAGCATTTACCCTTGTGATCCCTGTCTCCTGCAGTATCTCCTCTCACCAGGCCCTAACCAGCCTTTCCCCTCATCATCATTTAAACTGCTCCCACAGCTCCTGGTTGCTGGATGCATCCTGCTCCTGGTCACATCTAATACAGCTGGTTCAGAACCACTGAGATGCTGATGGGCTGGTTGGCACCAGCTCAAATTCAACAGCCTGCAGCAGCTATTCTGCTGGTGGGTGAGGGAAGAGGGGACAGCAACAAACTGAACAGAGATGTCTCTCCTCCCTCTGCCTTCTATAAGAAACTAAGGAGCACAAAAGCTTTGTGATCTCTATTGAATCATCACATACAGCTGGAATTATTCAGTCAGCTCCCAAGTTCTCTGGGAAATGAGGGGAGAAGATAAAGGGACAGACAAATAGTATGATTTCAAAAGCCTATTTTCCTTAGAAAGCAAGGTTAAAAAAAAAATCATTATGTTCTTAAGGCTGATGTTTCTAACTAGATGCCAAATAGTACAGCCAAGTTTTCTTTTCAAGTAGACTTTGCAGAATCTAGATAGTAAAGAGAGCATCCAAACATCAGTGCCTAGCTGTTCTCAAATGTGACATCTTTTGAGGCTTACTGTATTATTCTGGCATTGACTGACTTAAAACTGCACATTTTATGCAGAACAGAGAGAAATGTTGGACACCAATGGGGTATTTCATCGAGTGGAGAAAGGCATAACAAGAATCAATGGCGGAAGCTTGCAGCTAGACATATTCAAACTTAAAATGAGGCAATTTTTTAATGGCAGTGGTGATTAACAATCAGAGCCATCAAGTAAAGTGATGATATTTCCCCAGTTGTTGAAATCCTCAAATCAAGACTGACGGCTGTTCTGGGACAAGCTTGAGCCCATTACAAGTTATCTGGCTTACTACAGAGCTTAACTAGGTGAAATTGTACTGCTGGTACAATTGCTGGGGTTATATTTAGCTCAGTCTAAGTGATCTAGTGATCTCTGCTGGCCTTCAAACGTATGAACTGATGAAGTAAAGCTGACATAAAAAGCTGGAATTTGCAAACGGCCAGAGTTGAGGGAATACAGGATGCTTCCATTTGGTTGCTGAACAGCAGAGTGGCTTGAATTGATTGAAACAAGTTTTATGCAAAATTTGAGCAGTGTTAAAAAGCAATGAGGAAGAAAAAAATAGGCTAATCAAAAATACTTTGTTTAAAAGCTTTTTCTGTAAGATTATTTTCATTGTGGACAGTTATGAAAAGATTAAAATTTTCCTTCAAAGCACTGAAATTAAATATCTTGTATATAAAAATTTATCCACAACAAAACCAGTGATGAATTGGCTGCAAAACTGCAATTAATATCTGGTTTTTGTAATTCTTTTTTTGCTGAATATACATTTTTATATACAATATATTCAGCCAGGCAAGCAATGAAAAGTATATTGATAAGAAAGGTTAAAGGTGTAGCAATAAATGTTACCATGGCATGTCCTGATTGAGAAAGAAAAGGTGCATTGACAGAGAGTACTCTAGGGAAAACTAAAAAATGGTTAGTATGACCATTAAGAAAAGGTGCCCTACCATAGTTTAAAAGCTAAGTTAGTTTTAGATAAAATCTTGATAATATTTTTCACATATTTTCCATGAATATGAAATTAAAGAAGACAGAGGTGAAGGCTAGAGCAATTGATACTTGTGTCAGACAGGGGAAATTATTTATTCAGATTAACATATTTATACAAATGAATCCAATGCAATTCTTGAATAAGTGTCTAACCAACACTTATTCAACCAAAATTAATCAAAATAATACTCATAAGATATTTAACAATTGTTTTCTGTGACGTTTTCTTAATTTATATTCAAAAACTTTATACAGATTTTCCTACTAATAAAAAGGTCTTTCGACACCAAGATGATGAGTGGCTTTATTTAACTGCCTTTCTTCCATGGCTCCCCTGTGGCAAAGGTACAATATGACATTGTCCCCCTTCTACCACTGACCTTCCTACATGGACAGCTGCATTCCTTCAGGTTTCTTCATGGATAAACAGTCAGCTCTATTTCTTGAGAGTAAATAAAGAATATCAAGGGCTACAAGGAAGGACCCAAACCTGCCCATTTAGCTACCCTACCTGTAACAGTCTCTCAAGAAATTCACCAGAAGTGATCAAATGTGTAGATTCACCAGCTCCCTCACAGCTGCCTTGAACCATTCACACTGTGCTGATACAGTTATATATCCTGTCTGTTGTCAAAGTCAATTTTAAAATTGGTCCTGTTAAGTCTACTTCCAAAACATCTTTATTTCTACTCAATAGCAACAAGGATTGTTTTCATATATTCACACATAACTGAATTTTCAACAAAAACCACATCACATCAATACGCAGATTCACAAGCCATCATAGTGGTCTATTTGAACATGTCAGCCTTGTCTGTTTTCTTCATAGATTTTGATTATGGTCATCTCTGTGATATACACACAAAAAATCTAACACTTTAAATTCCCAATAGTTTTTAGGCCATCAGTGAAAGTGTTTGCACATTACAATGCAGCAAAATTGGAAAGAAAAAAAAATCACTACCACAGAACTGAGAGAAGGTAAAGTAAAAAGGAAAGTAAAAAGGAATATAAAGTAAAAAGGAAAAGGAAAAATTCTACATTCTAGAATGTAGAATATTTTTTCCCACTCTTTTTTTAATCTCTGACATTTTCATCCCATAAATAAAAAAAAGAGATGGTGCAGTTAAAATTGTACCTTATGCTTAGACTGAGAAATTTCACTCTAGATTGCATTAATATCTTCTCATATTTTTCCAAGAGCAACACATGCACACACAGAAAGACACACATGGATACAAACTGAGCAGCAGGAACCTTTTAGCTCCCCTAAAGTGGATCTTCTTTACGCTCTCATTTGCAAAGGATAACGGGTCCTATTTTTTTAAACTATTATTATTATTTTTCACATCTGCAAAAAAAGCCAAAATTCATAAAGCTGGATTAAAAATCCCCAGAACATATGTTGTCTTCCGTGGTTACTCACACATTTTAACAAAACATCATGGAACCACTTGTTAGGGCTCAGTCCTGATAGCTTCAGATGATTTTAGTTTTGTCTTCTACTTATACAAGATTTCAACTTCAAGCATTACCTTTCTGGTTCCAAGTTCAATGCTGACATTGACTTTCTTCCGAGCACTTCGACATACTGCTGTCACAGATCACTTGAGACTGCCCCTTCATTCTTCGGGTCATCATCAAAACAATGATTTTTTTTTCCTTTGAGTCCTCAGAAAAAAACCACAAGCAATGGTGACCTTGCACTAAATATAACCTTGACTAGAAGTTCATTTAGAAACACTCATAGAAAGCTTTCATTTATTATTGGAGCTAGCCACTGGCATCTTTTTTTTGTCAGTGAGATCTATCAAATCTTACTAAAACTGTGTCCAAAGTGGGAGGGGGGCGTTTCAGATGCTACAGAGCCAAGTTCTTGAGAAGAAAATTGCAGTCTTCCTTGAGAGCACTGAGCTGAAGACCACACTGAAAATTTTCAGATAATTCCTGTCAGTGAGTTTAACCTGACACACTGCAGAAATGAATCAAATTATTCTAGAGAAGTATGAAACCAAGGAAATACAGACTTGAGATACATGCAAATGTCCTGCTTTTGGAAGATGATATTTAGTACTGCAGAGACAGAAATCTGCCTGTAATGGACCGTGTTGTCAAATGAACTGCAAGTCTCACTAGTAGTCAATCTTACCTTTTAGAAAACAGACTTTCCCTAGGAAATGCTCCAGCAGCTTGACTGATTAAGAGAAAGACAGCACTTCTTTCCCTAATGCAAATCTTAAGTGTATACTGAAGTAATTTAAATGCCCCGTTGTCTGCAGCAGCAAGACTGACTTGCTTTAAGACATTTACTGTATGAGATGCTACAAGCACAGTTTTGGCTGGGTCTTCTCCAACGCATATCCTGACCTCAGCAGATCAGCGTACATAAAAATTGCAGGAGCCAAAATTTCCAATCATTTTTGCCTTATCTCTCTTAAACAGATATTGCCCAGTTTGCTGAATGCCAAACAGGTACAACATAGGTGAGAGACTGCTCTTTGCCCAATTCCTCCTCTTGACCACTATGAAAATCACCCAATGATATAAAGAAAAACTCTGCTCCATGTGCTAATTCACCCTCTCTCCATAACCCCATACAGATCCTTTTCAGTCACACGTAGTACAATTGTAACTTGACACAGATCCATAAGAATCACTAATCACTTTCTGCTCATTCAGTTCCTATATTTCTGGCTCCCTTTGACCTGCATTTTAATAAAACCCTGGAGATATTAGACTATGTCTTTTCCTCCTAATCTGGTATTCCCATGACACACAGTACAAGTATGTGATCAATGTTCAATCCACTACCGTGTCTGGTAGGATGCTTTGCTTTGAGGACACCACATCAAGCTGGAATCAAACCAGGCAACAAAAATTCCTTGGGCCGTAAATTTGTGAGATCTGCAGTCTTTGCAGTGTGCTCTGTATGTGTCACCAACTGCACCCACTGAGATCAGGGTATCAGAATAGTTTGGATTGGAAGGAACCTTTAATGGTCATCCAGTCCAATCCCCTTATCCAGTCCAACTCCCTTAAGGGTTAAAAATATGTGTCATGGAATTTTCTTAAGATGTACAATTAGGACAACTGTCTTGCTGTAAACCAGTTTGCTAAGGATTTAACTCAACTGGAAGTCAACACCTCAATTTCAGTACCTAATTTAAAGTCAAACCACATTTGATGCATGATCAGTTTATTTGGGTGGTAGTCTTCATAAAGAAACATAAGTTTCAAGGGGACTTCTAGCAGATATACTTGATATTTCTTCAGAGGGTCATCTCTATTGCTCAACTATTCTTCTCATAAAGCAAAAATAATTACATGCTGCTTCAAATGTGGGTCTGTAAGTGTATTGTGAACCACACAAATTACTGCTTTAATAATACATGTTGAATAGACATAGCACCAACTGTATATGATTGGCTGGCCAAACCATAGTTTTAAACCATTTTCCACAACCATTCTATATTTTGTTATCTTTCAGTCAGATCTTTAATGCATCAAGCAGTTCAGTTGATAATATCTCTCTGGCAACTTCCTTGCATTATTTTGAAATTTGAATTTTTTTTTCCCCGATTACACTCAATTTTTTGTTGATTTGGTCTCCAGATTTAGAAGGTGATACTGTGTTCTGTAAGTATTGAATATAATTCAGAGGCTGCATTCTGTTCTTGAAGACTGCATTTTCACTATGTCTACAGGTCACCTCTCTCACCCTTTGTGGTTCCCTGCCTTTTATGTATCAGTATCATTTATTTAACTATTTTAATGATGGAGTAGCCTGTGAATGATATAGGGGATACTTTTATGATAGTCACATATTATTTTTCTAAAACTGCAACTCCTTAGCCTTCTGAGAATGCCTTTTGATTACTTCATGTGTGCTAACAAATGAAATTAAGTAATTCCACATATGTCAAAATAGTCTAAAACTAGAAGATGATTAGTAGAAAATTGCACCGGCCTACGAATAGAAGAAGCAAAGTTTTTGCAAAAGGGAAAATACAGCCATTTTTGCTAGACAATATTTTTTCACTAGCAGATTCTGGAGCGGTTTGAGCAGCCTTAAGTAACATATATCTTTGGATATACAAAAGCAAGTGAATGTTCTTTAATGAAGGCAAATATTGATCACACACTCCCACCTAAGTACCAGGGTTTTCCAATTTATAGTCACCTGATTACCGACACAAACCACAAAATTTCTGTTCAGTAAAAACACATCTCTTTGAACGGCTCTTATTCCACACTCATAGCAGTCATTTTGTCTGAATTCAGAAAAAAGAATAACCAGGAAGAGAGGGCAAGCGTTGATCAAGGAAGAAGGTCAGAAAGAAGGTCAGCATGAAAGCTTCCAAATATGCTCTAACAACTGTTTCTCCAAAGACTCACACATCTAGACTCCTGTTTTTGAGTGTGACTAGTTGCTGAGATAGAAATGCAGCTGACAGTAGTATGGAGCCATGCTTCTCATGGTAAAGACACCCAGGGATTTCCTGAAACAGAAGGTATATCCAGACACACTTTTTAATAGCCATTAGTAATTGTATTATCAAAAATTTTTATAATACTAAATGAGAATCCCATCATATTTTGGCCATCAGCAACATCGGATTCAGCAATTTCTTGTATATCAAGTGTGAGCTTATCAACCTGCTGCCAGACTACCTTTATGTTCCTCCTCAGTCTTGCAGTGAGAAAAATGCCTTAGTTTCCTCTTTACTGTTGCATCCATGACAGAAAGGCCTCATTTTTCTCTTCTAAAGTGACCACAGAAACCAAACCAAAATGATAGAGCCTGGAAAGACAAACTGAAAAGCTGTTACAAGATACTTGGGTCAGTTGGGATTCTTTTCTATTTTTGACACCAAACCCCAGTATTCCAGCTCACTGTTTTGGGGCACCTTGACCTGGCATTACTGCAGTTTCCAAGAGCAAGTACAGTAGACAAAACTTAAATTACCATTTTGTAGAGATTCTAAGAAAGATAACAAAGAAGAAAATTTCCCTACCAGGAAAACAGACGGGCATCCTCAATTCTTTGTGAATTTGTGAAAGAAGAGTCTCAAATGACCCACAGGAGCTATACAGACACTCAATATGTTAACCATAGAACTGCAGCTCATTAACCATAATAAGCTTACAGGAACATTGTGTACTAACAAGTGCTATTACCACTGTCAATGCAAAGACACCACATGAGAACAACAATGAGGAAAGAAGGCGATACATCATTAGATTTAGGAAAAATTAAGGATGTTCAGTTTCATTTCTCCTCTGCTAAATCCTTTCAAAGCTAGTGTTCGAATCAAATCTTTGCCTACAGCAGTGACAAATAAAAACCCGCAAACCACACGAATTTTCTGAGAAGGAGGAGAGCTAGTCTAAGATCAGAAGATATAAAATCAGTAAATGTTTTTAGACATTTTGAAAAAATAAGCAATAGCAGCAGGTAGGCTCAGAATTAGAAAAAAAACCCCACAATGTTTGAGCAAATGATAAAACAAAGCATACAAGAAGTGACAATTTCACATATTACAGGCAAGAAAAACCTGAATATATTTCAAAATAGCTTCACAGATATTGCTAAGAGAAATTAATGAAGGAAAATTGGAGGACAGGAACAGAAGAGGAGAAGAAAATTACAAATCTTAATAATAGAACCTGTCAAGAGAGGGATGAAAGTCAAGGTGCAATACTTATGACTTTATGATTACTGAAATGGCTTGCAAGTAATGCCTCACCTTTCCCTTAAACCTGCCTAATGCTACATGCTTGACAGGATGTCGCGAGAAATCCTCCAGTAAACAGCTGCAGAGCAGCTGGGGTTTCTTTTTCCTCTACTCCATAAAATTGGTGGCTAGTTTACTCTCTGAACAAGAGTTCATAGTCCTTATCCTTCCTCACTGATTTAACTAGATGATCAACTATCACATTCCTAATAAAAAAATAATAATAATCTTAGTTCAGTCTAATGTGAGTATGGATGTTCTCTACATCCAGATAAATGCTTCATGATTTTTCATACCTAGTAAATTCTTGGCATCAGTGATGTTTTGTGACAGAACATTTAATGGATTAAAAAGTCCTGAAGGAAATGCTGTTTTTCAAAACATATAATTTAACTTTAAGCTATATTTACTGAATGGTAGTTGTCAAGCATATACTTTGCCTTGTCAGTCAGTATGATTAGTTGTGCAATGCTTCAGTGCTTTAGTGCATCTCTAATAAGCTATTACTTAGCAAAAAGAAAGGAAAAAAAATCTTCAATGGTCTGGAAAAAATCATTATCTAGTTTGCTCTAAACCTTTGACACCATGCAGTCTGTACCTCCTAAATTGTGGTTGTTCACTTTCTGAAGCCTTTTGTCAATAGTAATTTTGATAAGGATTTACTATTTTCAAAATATTCACAGCTTCTTGTCAAATTGAAATCAATAAGAAACATTAAAGAAGAGAGAGAAAAACAGCATTACACAATCTACCCTGCATTTTCCTTGAGAACAGAAACCCATTTTATGCTGGATGGTGCCATCTAAGAAGATCTTATAACAAACATTGGCAATCTCTTAGTTACCAAGTACTCTGAATTGGTGACCAGTAAGGGNCGTGGTTAGTCTGGGAGCACTGCAGCATGACACAGATGGATTGAAGACTGCAGCCTTGAAATACCCTTAAACAGAATGCGCTTTTTATCTCTCAAGAAGCAAACTGTCTGTCTAATAAGCAACAAGTAGATAATACATCTTATCACCGGTGTGCTTTTAAGTTACTTTAATAACACAGAGGAAAATTGTATATTATTTTACTGCTTGCAGGCTTTTGGGGTTTTTTTCCTTGTCTGTTTTCTGTACAAACATTCAGTGCAGGTAAGAATGCATATTACATTTCTCCAGAGATACTACTTTAAAAGAAAGTAAGCCTCATCCTGTCACCTAATGCAACTTGTAAAGCTAATGGGTTTTTTAATTTATGTAAATATTCCAAATTGGTTCTATGATTTGTCATACATCGTGTTTGTTTAATTTGTTCATCATTTGCTATGTCCTGTACTGTGTTTTCTTTATGGTGCACCTGGATAGTAGGGAGGAAGCCTTCTCCTGGCAGCTGTTTCAAATCAAGTTGATCACACTGGACAGAGTGCACGAGTTTGCCTATCATGAAAACTTCTGAGCATGTGCCAAGAGCAAGTCGCTTCCTTCGACAGAGACAGGCAGAAGAGAGAGAAGTGCCATGCAAACATGGAGATGGAGACTGTTGGCTTGGCAGGGAGGAAGCCTAGAGCCATCCCTCCCAGAAACAATGGCAAGACCTGTCTTTAGGATGTACAGACAACTGTGCAGAACTCACTTCATGTGGGAAGTCCCTTGGGAACTATTAAGAGCAACTCTAAAGAGGAAGAATCTGTCTGACAATTAACTGATGTACAGACTCTTATCTTTGCTTAGTCATTGCCCTGACTACTGGTTTAATTAGCTCTTCATTGGTCTTGTTCATATTCACATAAAACCTAGCTTCTGAGATTCCAAGTTAATTTCCTACTTCCATGTGATCTCTTCAAGGTAAAAACACAGACACGATTACCCTGGTCAGCTTAGGATCCCTGCAGTCCTTGACTATTTTTAGCTAACTCTTTGGCCCTTTGCCAAAGACAATCTGGCAAAGGGATATGAATTAATCTTCACATGTGTCAACTGACCACTGTGAGCTGAGAAGACCTACAGAGAGCACAAAATTTCACATTAACTCCTGTAATATGATGTAAGTAGGGGATACAGTTTCACCTGTGCTGCACAAAGACCTGACCTTTTTATCTTTGGTGTAGAGGATTTAGCTCTCAATGGAGGTAAGCTTAACTGGGGTCTTTTATTAATCCAAAACTCATATCCTGACATGTTTTTTTCCTAGTGGAAAAAAAAAAAAGTTCAGTAGGGAAAAGTACAAATTCAAAGTCTGGTAACTGAAGGCACTAAAATGTCAAGGTTTTGTGGCTGTGGATGTTAGAGATGCTCCCATCAGCTGAAAAGAAAGGTCAAGAACTGTTCACTGATAATTTTTAGTGTCCTTTGGCCTCATTTTGAGACATGGACTCTTCCTAATTTAAGAGAATAGGATAGGATTTGCCAAGGAAAACAGAGATGCAGAGATTCACAGTTGAGAAGATTTGGCAGCATGTGTCTCTAGAAACAAACATTTTAATGAACACTTCAATACTGTTCCTATACTCAAAGCTCTATAAAAGGCACAGCTAACTGTGTGTCACAAATGTGATAATAAAATGCAGCCAAATAGAAACAGAGTCAAATCACAGTTCTGTAAACAGTAAAACAAATAGAATATTTTTAGTCCTTTTTCTAAACCACAAAACACACTGGAGATTCAGTTGATAAAAAGCACTAATTATCCTGACTCTAGGAATCCAAGGATACCTCAGGAAATGCACATTACAAAAAGATGGGTCTGGCCATATGCATTCTGGCAAGGTCGGAGGTTTTTGGCTAATTTAACTGAAGGAACTATCATAATTAGAACCCCTAAATAAAGTTAGGTAGTGTCAGGACTAATATGTCATTCTAGAAGGAGATAAAGATCTAGATTGTGCTGCAAGGATAAAGCCGCAAGCAAATGAGGACACTGAGAAATATGATTGTATGGCAACCGGAAATTATTTAAACTCCAGGAAGCAAATCCTGTGATTTTAGCTATCTTGGATTCAAAAAGGATTTATAAATAAAATAGGGAAGGTTGCCTGCTGCAGGCTCCTGGGATATCAGAATGCAAGAGCACTGCCACTCTATCGCAGAAAGGATATAACCATTGTGCAGAGGCACAAAATCTTCCATTCCTTTCAGACACATTTAGCTATTATCTGTACTGAAGTACTAACCTTTCTCACCTTTGTGCTTCCTTGAAAAGCATGGCAGGAGGCCAGCGAAAGGATGTCTTTAATGATACCAGAGTCTATTGCAAAACTCAGACTTTAGAGATTACAGCAGTCATAACTAGTTCCACATACAACGTGTCCCAGAGGAGTGTGAAAAGTGGGGACAATAAAGGAGGCATGCAACACAAACAGTGCTCAGGAAATGCCACAGTAAAAGGACGGGAGTTTGGAGAGAGAAAAATTTCCCCTCAGAGCAACAGATGACCTGCTTACCCTCAGCAGAGTATTCAGAGTGCTGAAACAGCCATAGCACATTTCATAAACCCCAAATAACCACAGTGAATCACTTTGAGCTTTATACCTGTGCCTATACTCAGGTTGTCTATCAGTTTTGTTTCACACCCCGGTTGTGTGCCAAATACAATATCCTAGAAACAATACTACCTGCTTCATGTGGTGCTATGTAGAGAGACTATGAAGTCCCTTGTACTTAGGGCATAGAGTAGTGACTGACTAACTAGAATTGCAATGGCTGGTGCAGGTCACACCCAGGTTTTCTTTTCTCTGTCCCTCCTCAGGATAAAACTAGCACTGTTCTCTAAGACATCTATTATAATGGACACTGGAGCAGATTATTGCACTGTAAACTACCCATGGGGGCACCTTCTTCCTCATCCATCACTAGCAGAGCTGACTGTGCCCCGAGAAAGCAGGATGCTGCATTTTTGCAGCTGGAGTTCACAGGGAAAGGATGAGATCTGCAGTGAGCAGCTCCTCCTGAATCAGAAAATGCCCCTTTACACATGCCAGCAGGAAGATTATCTCAGAATACTTCTTTCTGAAGTGTTTAAGGTTATCAACCTGCTCTGTAATACCTGAACAATGTCCTGGCTTTTCTTCTGTAACTGTTACAAGGTGCTATTTATCACTGAAGGTTAGTAGCTGGAATTTAAAATCACTGATAAGAAAACAAAAAAATTTCTAAAAACAAAACAAGACAAAACAAACAAACCACAAAAAAAGGGCAGACTCTGGTTTTGTTCCTTGCTCTCTGAAAGAGGTTAATCACAGTGAGACTTGTCCACAACACAGGCCAAAATTTTTTGCGGATGTGAATCATCCTTACTCTTGTAATCACCTTTCTCAGTAACAGACTAATTCTGATTGTTATAAATTTTGAGCATTTATGATGCTAGCCCTCACTGCTGGCATTTTCTGAGTAGGTTCAATGCCACGGTGCAGTCTTTGTCTTCCTAACAATACCCACAGCTTTGTGCTGCATGGTATTCAAGTCAAGCACTTAATACAAACCTTCTCCTGAGGTGCTGAGTGTGGGATGCCATACTAATTCCAGAGATATCCAAAGGACTCAGATATTTTCTCCACCACTGCCCTGTCAGTGTGATGGAAATGAACCAAAGTTAATTTCCAAAAGTGTAATGAAAAAATGGTATCAGCAAGCCTGTGGGTTGTAGCAACAGTACTATGACGCTTAATTACACTTACTGATAATTTCCAGAGGCTGCAAACTCTGAAAACACACACATGAGCAAACACACATACTCAAAAAGGAAAATATTGCAAGTTTAGTAGATTATTAAAGGAAGTTTGCTATGGGGTTTATTCACAAGGTGTCATCTTTGCATTTGAAGACAATGTGCTAAAAAGTGGACTTATTACAAAGGAAACATTAACTCCTTCATCCTCCTGGTGACTACATAGGTCTTTAAAAGGAAACTGCCTGCACTCCCAGATGCTTGTCTTTGCAACCAATGCTGTCACACCCCACTATGTCCCCCTCCCACCTTGCCTTCCCTACTGGCTCTCAGATCCTCTCCCTTCTTCCAGGGCTGGACAAAAAGCATGCGTCACCAGTTAACCGTGGGTGTAACTGTGATAGGTGCTGTGCACAAACAGAGTAGGAGACACATCTGAATATCTAAATAAACGGAACTGGGGCAAGAGGGGAAGCCAAAACTCAGCAAGGCCAAAACTCATGCACTAGTGACACTCTTGCAGCTGGAGAACTAAGACAGCAACATAGGCAGAGAGTGGCTGCAGAGGACAACTGGGATAAAACTAACATTAACCTTACCCATCTGCTCTCAGCCTTGCACCTGCATGACACATCCCCATTTATCAAGGCTCAGAAAAAAAGGTCTGAGGCTGAAGTTCTGAAGACTGTTCATGTAACTAAAACTGATTTTGGATCAACCTCTCATTTGTAAAAGCACCAGCCACCATTCTCACAACTCAATTTTCAGCATCAAGTATCCAGGTCTCTTGTGAGTCTCAACTGAAATCTGTATCAAGTTCAACTTTGGCAGTTCTGAAGATCAGTAGGCCCATTTATTTAAGAATTTAAATATTGACTCAGAGCTGAGCAAACGCTGAGTCCATCAGCACTGACAATTCATGTACTGAAATGAAGGCATTTTTTACAGTGTGTCATACAGATTTTAACCGGGGGAGACATCTTAGCTGTTTACTCTGGTACTGCTCCTTCTTAAAATACTGACCACATCATGTTTGGTGTGGGTGCTAACAAAACAACTAGAAATTTGAGTCCTGGATATGAACTGTGACTTCACTCTTGATTAATGTAATGTAATTGAGATACAATTGTCTTGAAAGAAGATTGATGATGAGTATCAGATCCGATTAGAATCCTGAATGTCCAACCAGGACTTTTTTCCCACACCTGCACAGGATTCTTTAAATGTGAAAAAAAGGAATGAAATGTCTGTTTTAATCAAAGCCCCACAAGTGGTATTGGAAACGATGACTTCTTCAGAAGAGTCCATAGTTGATTTAATGCAATTTATAGTACAGACAATGTCACTTCCTCCCATATTTCTGCTGCATCAGGGTTTTTCATCCATGGCTATGCAATGAATGGTGCTTTCTATGGACCACAGCATTTCTTCAGTTGTTCTAAGACAATGAGTCTCATAACTGATTTTTACAAAAAGTACAAACTTCTGCTAACCTGCTGCTGAATACTCATACAATATCATATGCAATATCAATATCAACTGTCATTCCATTTAAAAAGAGACATTCTTCAAAACTTCCTAAAAAGTAGTGTTCTGGTTTCAGGTGAAAAAATATGCAAATCACAAAGAATTCAGACTTTATATATCTGAATTATATGTTAAATACCTACTGCTTTAGGATTTCAATTATATATATATATATGTATATATAATTTAAATTCAAAATATAAAAATAATATATATATATTTTAAATTTTATATATGCACATATATAAAATTTAAATCCTGAAGCAATAGGGTTTTTTGGTTTTCACTTTCAAATGTTGTTTCATTATTGAATTTAACTAAATGAATCTCAAGAACCCACTCCCACAAACACAAAGCTGATATTTCAGCTAAAATCTCGATAAATTTTCATTACAAAATGGAAGCTAAAACTAGAATTCATCCACCCCCATCATCTTCATTACAAGACTCAAGAAAACCATTGTTTTGTCATGTTGAGCATTCAGCTTTTCTGAAGATGCACTCTCTTAATCCACCCTATAACTCATCTCATGAGTTCTGATTTAGTAAGCCAAAGTGACTTGACTGCTTGAAAGCAAGCACTTACCACATTGTATTTATGAAGTAGGATGTTCAGTGATATGTTCAATTTAGAAGCTCTTTTTTTGAGTCTGTCCTAATCTGAGTTATCTTCCTTGAATATGGTACTGCAAAATTGCAGAGGCTTTATAAAGCAGGTCCTATATACTGCTGTCATAGAAAGCAAATAAAGGAAATTATCTCGCCTTTTTTGATACCCACAGGAACTGATTATACTCTGATTTTGGGTAATATGCAACCTCAAAAAAGATTCACCTTCAACTATACATGTTTTATCACTAGTTGCATACTTTGACACCTGAGTTTCCCGTGTCCACGTTACATAAGTGGGTTGTCACCATCTTCTGATGAGTATGCCCAGTGCTGCTTCTTTGTTATTTTAAATTAATAAAAACTTGTGCTATAAAACAGAGGTTCCTTCTTTGCAAGCTTTCAATTAATGCTATTACATTTCAGCCTACTGTCTTTGCTTCGTTCCTCAAAGTTTTTGGATGTTTCAAGGAAGGAAGGAAGGAAGGAAGGAAGGAAGGACTCAAGAAATAAAACTACATTATCTGTTGTTTGGCTGGTTTTGGTTTCTTTGGTTGCTTTTTGCACTGGAGTGAATAGGACAGGATGAGTGGAGAGGATAAGGAATAAAAATATTCTATTATTTATTATATTATTAAGTTGCTCATGTCCCTATTAAAATGAAGATACTTTTGTGCTAATTGCAGTAAATTCCTAATCTTTAGAATGAGGAATGTTTTTACCAATTCATGGATGAAAACCAGCAACATCTGTGTGCTGTATGTAGCTTCAGAAAAGGGCACAGAATTACATTGCATGTTTGTAGTTGCCTTCCTCTCCATCAGGACAGAGAACCGTTCTGAGGATCTATGCACTTCTTACAGCATTGGCTATAAAAAACATGCATTTAGTTTCTGAAAGTTCTTCTCTATTGCTGAGGGTGGAACCACCACTCTCCAGGCTTTTTACATCTCTGAGTAGGTAGCCAAGGGGTTTTAAAATTTGGTGGCTCCGTGTGCTTTTATCATGTGTGGTTTAGACTATTTGAACAGATGCAAGTTGACACTCTAACACTTCCCAGAAGCCACAGCAACTGTTTGGTGGTGCACTTGATGAAGTGACTTTTGTCATGTGCAACCATGTTGTGATTGAGCAGAACTTTAATCTGCTTATAAATGCACTTTGAAGTAGGTTGGCTCTCCTTCAGAAAATCTCATGAGATTAGCTGTCTCACAAAATTGCTCTCTTCAGGCTCTAACACAGCAGCAGAGATCAAGTGAAGCACTTTCGTGCATGGTCTACAACTCATACCTAGTCTGTGGTCACCTGAGACTAACCGCCTTTGAAATTAAGGCGAGTTGGGAATGTAACAGAAAGCATCCCTCAGAAGCTGAGGGTAAGCCATTTCAGAGAAACATATTACACATGTCCCACTACACTTTCCAAGACCATAAGCTTATGGGCTTATATTAGATATAGCACAAGCCACTGACTGATAAAATCCCTGTGCTCAATTAATCACAACACTCTGTTTACAGTCTATGCGGGCAGTACAGGCTTCCTGAAGCAGGCACAGTGATGAGGTTGCTCTGAAAACGACTGAAAAAGGAGGTCAGGCTCTAACAGTCTGTCAACTTTTTTCACTACAAACACATGCAAAGTATTTCTTTAATAGAAGCACTGGAAAACAATCTTTAAGATTTCCGAAGACCCAAACAATATTGTTTTATTCTTAAAACAAATGGAGATACAATTCTGAAAGCATAGCTTCCAATTATATGCAGGTGATGTTTATGGCATGTGGACAAGCTATATGTAGGGGTCTTAAGTCAGGTGAGTCCAGCTGAGCAAGGCCCATTGACTTAAACTTACTTAGCTTGAACACAATGCTGAGTCAATGTGATTATTCTCCTTCCAGATCTGTCTTAGGCTCAGTGAGAATGTTGCCCATGTGAGGTTAAATCCAATCTAAAAGGACAGTGTTACTTGAGTTTTTTCCTTCAGCTGGACTATTTGAACTACTCATTTTCCTGGGTGATGAAAGTGTGGGAAACCTAGTAATTTCCACTGGACTACAATGGGATTTTCCAATAACACTTCGCTCCTGTCCAGAGTAGAACCACACTATTCCTTCAAAGCTGTTTTTAAAGCAGTACACACAGATACCCTAAGGCTTTACAAATTAATTCAGAAGATTTTTTCACAAAGTAGCAGTGCATTAAACCATGCTGGTGTTGGTTGTAAGAAAAAAAAGCTTTTAAGCTATGGTCATGGTACCCTTCCTTTATTTAAAATCCTGTTTACAATCTAAGTCACGTGGAACAATGGATCAAATCAGAGAACATAGCATGGGGAATATGTTCTTTCATGAGGGGCTCTTTTTTAACCTCAAAAAAAATGCTTAAATGCTAATGTGGTCCCCCTATAATCAGGGACCACATGTTATCAGCCTCAAGTGAGTTACAGGCTTTGTGGTCTAGTTATGCACGTTTCAAAATAATTTCTGCAATTTATCCAGCGTGTCAGTTTTTTTTAAATAGGTAGTTGATCATAAATTTCTTTATGAAGTAGTTAGACAATTTATTCAACATTTGGAACCAGATTTTTATGAGGCGTTATTTTTTATTATTGCTTTCATAAGGAAGCAGAAAATAATATCTACCTCTTCAGGTGAAAGGTATGGGTAACTGGTATGATTCTGGAATTGACCATCCTGTTACGTAACTCTAGATGCATTTACAGTTTTAAGGTACTACAGTCAGCAATGTTCATCCCTCTCCACCCCAACTAGTAATTCTTATATTTTATTAGAGCCATACATGCCCTCCCCTTTGTCCGTATCAGTGGATTTACAGAGCATTAGTTGTGGACAGGAGTAATTTCTCAATAGCAAGATTAGTTCTGCAAGCTTCCATGAATCCGCTCACACTGAGCAACAGACTCAATATGAAAAGTTGTCAGATCAGGTGCCAAGATTTGCCCAAAATTTCATAGTTTTTCTGAGCATATTGTGTTTTATTATCTGGTTGTGAATGGCTGTTAACATTAGCAAAACTGCTGAGTGACAATTTCAAGGCCATAAAATTTTAGCAGTCCCTACTGTATGTAGGTCTGGCAACTGTAATTCATGACAGGAACTTTAACTTCTCTTTCAGAAATAAAACACAGCAGTGAAGATCCTATCGTTTTATGTCTGTGGATTGTCAGTTAAAGCTTATATATCTTACAGTGCTTATGAAATGGCAGCCTTCTGAGAAATAAAGCTGACAAGTGAGTCTGAAAATTAAACTGAATTCCAGAGTCACTGTCAATATACTGATTACAATCCAATGACTGAAAGGTGTTTCTTTTATTAGTATGAAAATACTGATATCAGGCCTATTGTGGTAGATCACAACAAGTAAATATTTTATACTCATTAGAGAATGAGGAGTTAAACTCTGCACCTGTTGAGACCATGTACTGCACGCAACCTGGAACTAGCACAAGGTCAGTGGAGCCAGATGAGCAGTTTGGCAAGAGCCTGGATTCAAAGTCCCTGCTTCTGCAGGGAATTTCACCCGCATTAAAGCATTTGTGAGTGTGCAGATCCCACCTCTGCTAAGATCCCAGCCTAAGTGTAAAGACGGATCAGGAATGGTGCAATTATAAACTCACAGACACACGGGTTTTGTAATCTTCAATAATGGCATTAGTACACAGGTATGTAAGGCAAAATGACAACATTTCACAGAATCACAGAGTGGTTTGGGTTGGGAGAGACCTTAAATACTGTCTAGTTCAATCCATTTTTAGCAAATACAGATGGCATTCTCTGACACTCACCTGTCTGATCACGCTCCCCATTCCATTTCATTTTTTCCAAACTTGAACCAACTATATCAAGTGTCTGGTCTAAGCAGGATTCAATAAAGAAGATTTGAATAGACTTCCCGGAGCTCAGGCAAGAAAACATCTTCCACACCATAAAAAGAAGAACTGGGTTTTGAACAGAGAAATAATGGTTTGCACTTCTGAAAAAAAGAACAGTTAGTGTTTGAACACTGAATTGTTGCTCTCAGCATGGGTTTTGTTTTGTCTTCTCCACCACAAATCTAGTGCTTTAGAGGCCTTAATTATTTGAGTTTGACAGCATTCCCAATTACCTGGTCTTATCTTTGCTTTAGCCCCTGGGAACTAAGGCCCAAATAAGTTAAAACCAAAATTGTCAAAAGCATTCGCTAATGTGGGGCACTTAATTTAACAGCATTAAGCCATCATCCTCCTGAACACTTAGCATTTCATAGGACCTTGTGTGTTCAGAGCACAACTTGAAGTGATTTCAGCCGCAGTTGTGTGCTCAAGGCTTCCACAGATCTGTTCCTGGATATTTCATGCTGAGCACACAGAAATATAAAACTAACTCACAGTTAGTGGCCAGCTGTGAAAGAGCCGACTTTTCACTCTTGGCTCTGTTTGAATCTCCTTTGCTTTTAAAAAGGACTAAACCAGACCATCATGCACTACACAAACCTGATTCATTTTTAAAGCACAGTTAATCTCGTAGGCTAACTACTAGTGCAAAGAAAGACTGTGGGAGGCCAAAAAGTATTAGTGAGGTTTGGATTTGCTTGTCTATTTGTTTTTTAGATGCATAAAGAGCTCTGTGTGAAAGCAAAGGGCTGAAAAATGTCAGCAGAATTTTGGCAGTGAGGTGAAGAATAAAGTATGAAAAGGAAAGAATGTGTGGGAAGTCAGGGTGAGCTCTCTAACATCTCATGAACCCTCGATCTCCCATTCCAGCTGATCTGATCTTTGATGATGTCCTATCCCCAAAGCCTATGTTCCTCAGGCTACTTCTGCAGCAGAAAGTGACCTCATAGCAGAGGGCCAGGACAGACCCTCCCACGGGATGTGAAAAAGAATGTGGGAAGAAATGACAAATGCCACTGGGGGAGCAATCTCCCCTTTGCCAGAAATTCACAGCACTGCCTCATGCTCCCTTAGCAGCAGTAGCAGCAAGCCTGGTTGTGTGTGAGGCTGTGCAGGCAAGAGGCAGCCTGGCTGCTCAGCAGCAAGTGCTGCTCTGACAGATGGTCTGAGCTTCGTCAGAGAGGAGACAGAACTTATACAGTCAACAAAGCTAAGGACTCTTCATAGGGTTCCAATATAGCCTTTCCAAGGGATATCTCATTGGAATTTTTCAATTATAGGTAAACACATACTTTGTGCCCAGTACTGGCCTTGTCTCCAGATGCATATCCAGAAGGGAAGGCAGGTGGGTAAAAGAGAAGAAAAGATTTAGGTTTGTGCAGAAAACATCCTTTCAGACACTTCCTCATTCCCAACCACTTGATTTTTCAGTGCAACATACATTTTTATGTAAATTTTCTTGGGTGCATAGACACCAAACACATCTAACAAGTATTAGAAATCTCAAAAAGCCTTGAAGAATGCCATTATCCCAGAGTCCGAGAAAATAAATGGACAGCCAATCTGCTTTGCAGGATCTTTCCATCTATCTCTGACTAAAATTCAGAAAAATCTTAATACCCTTCACCCTGGCTTCAAATTAATAACACTTGCATACTAAAGACTCCCATTAAAGTTAACAGTTGTCTTGATCCTGCAAAGTGCACAGGAAAGGAACATAAGAGAAGAAGGATTACTTTCTCCTTTTCTGTGTGCTTTGTAGTGAAGGTAATGCCATATGTCACAAATACTCATCAAACCTGATAGGTAATGTCCTCTGCCTGCAAAGAAAAGTGCAAGAAGACACTTTAGAAGCCCCAAATTTATTTATATCTATTGATTCAGCTATATTTTCACTTGTGTGCTTTGAGAAGAGGACTGTCTAAAACATGAATACATTAAGGAGATGGTACTGCATGAGTCCATGTGCTCAATTCCTACACCAGGTTTCCACTGTTACTGTACATCTGCAATTATTATCTCTTTCTACAGTTATCTACCGTGATGTTTATTGCTAATTTCATATGCAGCAGAGCTTGGTAGCTTTGGGTCTACTGTGCTCTGTCAGGAGGCATTTGGGACCAGAAGATGCTATTGGAGCTTAAGCTCGTTAAACTGCCTATGACATGAACGAGAGCTGCTTGCAAAGATGAGGCACACAGGGTGACCTCAATGAATACAAAATAAAACAACTTTAAAAGAAGGTCTTCCTATAAGAAACTGGATCATTAACTGACTGTGTAACTAGAAATAATCTTTGGGGACATATGTATGCATATATGAAAAGAGAAGAATGCTTAATGCATCTAGCCTTGAAACATCAGTACAAGATCGGGGAATGCTTAAACTGTATTATTTTACTTATTCCCTTTGAGGAAAATCTAGATATTTTTTAAAAATTGGGGTTTTTTTCAATAGGATAGGAACATTATGTATTATAAAAATCTTGCTCCCCTAATATTCACCCATGACAAATTTATGGGGAAAATTGTTCTCATTACAACAACCAACTTTCTTTTCTCTGTTCCACTTTCAGTGCATGCTCCTACAGTCCAATTTACACGTCTTCATATTGCCTATGTTTTTTCTTTATTTGTTTTAACTTCTCTCTCCTTCCCTCTGAATACTTTAGAGATGGTTACCCAAATATATACAGTATGATCACATATCTCTTCATAAAGACTAAATAAAATGTCATTTTTAGATGCACAGTTCTACCAATTAGGATCAATTTTTCATTTTTTCCATCAAGTTCCAGTATATAATTGTTCCAGTACTTCTTGCACAAACTTACTTTATGAAGAATTGCAGTTACTTAACACATCTCACTTAACACATCTCAATTCTTGCTTCTATTCCCCTTCTGATTATCTACATTTTCCTGTTCTTACAAGCACTTAAATCAGAGCCTTATCTCTCTCAGTACTAAATCAATGCTTAATGCTCTCCTTTTCCTGACTATGTAGCAGGATTTTATAGCATTAGTATTCAATTTAACCCCTATTTCCAAAGTCCGATTTTCAGCCAACTTATCCAAACTTGAACTGCTGCAGAATTTCACCTGCCATTTATAGGTAATTTAAGATGATTTCTTTCTAATGCTCCAGTAGACTGTCCAACTTAGATTCAGTTCACATCTCCCTTTTGCTCCTCATAAGTGCCAGCTGTCAGTGAAGGCTCTACATAAATTTGTCACTCTGCAAATTCAAGATCCTTGGGACCTTCTCTGCCATTGCAGCCCTGCGTTGATGTGAGCTGTTGCAGGCTTTGCTGGAATAGAAGTTGAGGGACAAGAAAGTTGGAACAGAAGTCATTTATTTTCTTGTATCCCCAGTGTAGCCTCAGCCTATTGCACCCTGTTTCTTAAACGAGCTTTTAATACAATGCCACATAACTGGAAATGCAGGAGGACAGAAAAATTGAAAGGAGAAAGAGAACTTTTCCAGAAAGCTTAGGAAGAGGGAGGAAGACTGAAAACAAGGACAATGGTGGAATCAAAAATTAAACAGCATTTTCACTGAATGTGGGGAGGAAGTAGGGGAAGCTGAGCTGAAGCAGTGAGGGAGAGAGAGCAAGACCTCTTGGTAAGAATGAAAATGAGTGCAACGGAAGTCAGGAACAGGGAGAGAGTCTCTAACAGAAGAATAAAACAACTTAGGAAAGTGGAAATCTGTAAATGCTTAGGAGAAAAAAACTAGGACTGGAAGCCAGGAGACATAAGAACACAAATATCTCAGCAAAAGGATGAGAAGGGCTGAGAAGCTGCAATACAAGAAGACAGACCCAACACGTGAGCCTTGCAGGAAACAGTGACCAAAGACCTTGTGATACAACGCAGCAACGTCTGTGCTCACCAGTCCTCTGCCATCAGCAGCGCGGCAGCAGCAGCTTTGCCATGCAGGGACACAGCACCCTGCCCTCCCTGAGCACAGGTCCAGTGATAACAGTTTGTCACATTCCATTAGACACTTTGTTAATTCAAGTGGGAGGAGTTTCCGCAGAGGATGAAGAAACATTCATCCCTGCTGGTGACCCCAGCAGGTGTAGATATAATGCCATATGTTCTAATTACTTGAGTGCCTGTTTATGTTTTAAAAGCCATATACAGCTTATACAAAATTGAACTATGCATTTTTAAAATACTGCAGAAGTAAATTCTCATAGATTACAAATTCACCATCCATTTTTATATACAATTTTTTCATTCTCCTTCTCCAACCTTGAATCTGTATATCACTTTTTTAAAGGACCCTTCCTCTCTTGCTGTACTGAAGGACTAATATTTTGGGAACAGATGATATTGTCTTCCAAAGAAGACCCACATGTACAACACCTGCCTCATTTGTTGCAGAATGGTAAAAGAGCATGACAGGGACATATAAAGTCTTTCTCCTGGGGAATTACCTCTACCACAGACTATATGGCCCACATGGTACAAGAGTTACCGTACAGCAGAAGGGCAACATGACCTCCTCTCTCTTATTTTTTAATCAACATCTTTCCAATGACAGTCATAACATGGTCAATATTTTTGCTGGTGTACTTATGAAGAATCCTGATAGAAAACCTGTAAGGTAGTCAAAAAGCAGACATCAATTTAATTCATTAATGAGTATTAAAAGTTTTCAAAGAGAGCTCCCAGTTTAATTAGGACTCAACTTTCCAACGATATAAAATCAAAGAAAACATTATTACTTTGACTTTATATTCTATCAGTTTATATAGACATTCTAAAGTACCTCATAATCTGTTTGCCAAACTTCCTCTAGGTTCTAACAAAACACATCAGAGTGATTACTTAACTCGAGCTAAACCCCACATTTTACTGCGAACTTTTTAGGGATTTCTACACTGTTATAGTCAACAGAATGAGAGTGCAGCAAAGAGCAACTGACATCAAAGGAACACAAATCTTTTCTGTCAAGGCTCAGGCTAAACCTGGACAGTTCTGCATTCTCCCAGTCCCTGTCTTTACCTTCTGTGACAGGGGCGGTGTGACTGGAGGACTTGTTAGTGAAGACTGAGGTAAAAAAGTCATTGAGTATCTCAGCCTTCTCCATATCCCAGGCAACCAGGTCTCACATTTCCTTGTGGGGAGGACACATATTTTCTCTAGTCTTTCTTGTATCACTACTGTACCTATAGAAGGTTTTATTGTTGCCCTTGATGTCCCTGGCCAGATTTAATTCTATCAGAGCTTTAGCTTTCCTAACCATCTCCGAGGATGAAGACTTCACCATATCTCTGGGCAACTAGTGCCAGTGTGCTTAGTCACCCTCACAGTAAAAGAAACAAAAAAGCCTTTCCTTATGTTTAAATGGAATTTCTTCTAATTCAAACTGTGCATGTTTCCTCTGGTTCCACCACTGGATACCACTGGAAAGAGTTTAGCTTTGTCTTCTCTACTCCCTCCATCAGGTATTTGTACACATATATATCAGAGTCCCTGTGAGCACATGGTGTGAGAGAGGGAGTAAAACCTGTGAGAAAATGAGTATGAAGGAGAGGGATAAGTTTTATTTCAGTTTCATCTGGCCTCGCATATGGTCTTACATTGATTTTTATTGCATTAATAGCCTAAATGTTCTGCTAAACAGCAGCTTAGATTTTTTCAGTCAAAGAAAATTAGGTAGATATGAATGTGAAAGATGTATACCAAACAGTGAACAGCATAAAGAGAAAACATCCATGAACAATGTGACATATTCAAGTTAAATTGCAATCGATTAGTCACTGCTGAAGCAGAAAATGAATACAGGTGGTAAAGTGTTGATGTACAACTTCCAGTATTTGTGTGGGCAGCCACAGACAGGCACACAAACAAACAACTTCAGTAACAGACGTTCCTTTTGAAGTTTCTTTTTTGCACTTAATCTCTTATGTTCAAAAAGTACAAAGGACATAGTGGAAACTGCTGTAAGAAATCTGGACTTTCCTGAGTCATAGATTAAATACTTTTATTTTTATTCAAATAAGTGATCTGTACAGTTCAGCAGAAATGTACATTTCAGATCTCACTATGTACCTATAATATTCTTTCCTTTGCCTATGATTCAAGGACAAAACAACCCTGCTGCAGCAGTGACTTGCCACTATATATGCAAGTGACAACTAGAAACTGTGACAAAATCCATTTACACAGATATGAGATTATAAGTTAAAGTAAACACACCACTGTTCAATCTTAATTCAGATCATTTTCATCACTATTCATGACAGAGAGGAAAGAATTCTTAAAGTTTTTTTAATACATCACATTACAATGAATATTCCCAAAATAAAGACATAATAAAAGACCCAGAGTTGAATAGTTTAGAGAGGACATTTTCAAGCGCTGTAATAGCATATTAGATTATTTGACCCTTTTTTTTCATCTGTGCCTTGTATCATCTGAGATATAATAAAGCAATTACAAATGTGACCATGTACCTTCCTGGCTTACTCTGACCTTGTAAAGCCACTAAAGCCATTTGCAGTACATGTAGTGTGTTCAAATACAACACCACATGACATTATTGAGGCTGAAAACTAAAAATTAAATAAATGGAAACCTAAGATTTTGTCATCAGGTTACCTGATTTACATACCATAGCTAAACAAAATAAAACTATTACATTCATGCTGTCAAGCAGAATTAGTGTTATCACTACAATCTTTCAAATGTTGATTTTGGTGACTTGCTCAGAAACAAGTCTAGAAGCCATATAAATGCAAACTTTTGAATATAATTTCCTGCCATTATTTTTTTCAGAAAAATTACTTATGATGTCAAATGCTTAAA
The DNA here is from genome assembly GCA_013397565.1 of Ptilonorhynchus violaceus. Taxonomy (NCBI): domain Eukaryota; kingdom Metazoa; phylum Chordata; class Aves; order Passeriformes; family Ptilonorhynchidae; genus Ptilonorhynchus; species Ptilonorhynchus violaceus. The sequence continues at coordinate 511,118 of VZRJ01013834.1, forward strand.
TGTTTTCAGATAATGAAAACATAATAAGTGCTCTTATAAATATCTATTTAAAATCCTGGAAAGGCTTTGCAAACAGGTCATGATCTCAAGGTCTACAAGTCTCCAGGGCTTCATGGATGTCCAGTGCACATCAAAACTTGACCTTGCTGAGCACATTAAATTATTTGAATGCTGTGAATGGAAAAAAATCAGACTTCTGTTGCCACAAGATTTTACACTGATAGTCATATAAGAATTTGAACGATTTTAAGCACTATTACAGTTTTTCCACACATTACTTAGTATACATTGAATCCCAATGTAATTGACCTACTGCAGATCCATAAATCTGTAAACCCATCAATTCAAGAAAGTTTATTTTTACAGCTCTACCCATTTCTGCCCATTAATTTTTGAAAAAAAAAGTCTTTTCAATTTCTAAAATTTTGTTCATAAATATATACTTAACACTGAATTAACACATACGTAAATTTACAAAATATGTATGTCCAGATTGTGCTTTTGCCATGGAATAATTTCAGCTCTCAACATTTGGTTTTGTTAATAATATATTCTGGAATTTAAAAATTATAGGGCATCACCATTTTCAGTGGAGAACATTCTGTCTTCTTAAAAATTTACAGAAGACTGAAATATTGTTGAACACCAGCTTTTGAGTTCTTTGGCCAAATAGAAGTTCTTCCCCGGAATGATTTTGGCATTTCTCTTCAGCTAATGAAGAAACAATTATGGATGCTTTCAAGCAATGAAAAATGTCAGTTTAGTCAATTTCTAGACAGCTAGATGAGATTGCTTATCATGTCAACCTGTATGCCACCAAAACTATACAGGAAGATTTTTAAAAAAAATCAGCCTAATCAAAAATTTACATTTCTGTAAATTTTATGAACAGTTTAAGGAACAGCTCTGGCAAAAACTCAAATTCTAAAAATACTCCATTTTCCCTACTTAACTTTATATCAGCTATTAAAGGGACTACTGTGGTACTTCCAAAGTCACTGAGACTCTCAGGACAGGACAGACTGTCCTGTTGTGTGCTTGTTTGCCCATGTCCCTCAGCCACATTGTAAGACACTCAGGATGCCAAACAGCAGTGTGGCTGTGCAGAAACTGCAGTACAGAAAGGTGGGAAGCCAGCAACAAGACACACAAACGGCCATGCAGTTAATGATGTGCATTTCTGCTTCCATCGCCAGACACAAAACTGACACTCCTGAATCATCACAACAGGGTCCTATAGAAAAGAAACACTGAAAGCACAAGAGTGAAAGGCACTGGCCCAATCTCTCTGCATTTCATAGTTCCCCTCCCTGCTGGAAGCCACAGGGGTGAAGAACATTCAAACAGACTGTCAGACGTGTCTAGATAGCTTGAGTACAGAAAGTGGTGAAAGGCAGGCACTCAGAGAAGGCATCCATGCCATCAGAATATAGACACCAGTTTGGGATAGGATGAACCATTTCCTAGACTTCCTTCCTTCTCACTGATTGTCCTGGGTTAACCAAAAAAAGATGTATTCTATCACCACCCACATATTTCCTTCATAAGCTGGGTCATTTGGTCCCTGAGACTGTGCTCATGTGAGGTGAGGTGGTACTTCTTATCTCAACTGTGATAACTATTCCGGCCGACAGCAAGCACCACCCATCCTGAGTGGATTATCTCCGTTAATGGCCCATTACCAAAATGGATAAGCACCAACCAACAGAACGTCGGAAACATCCCCTTCCATTGTGGAAATCCCCACCCCTGGAGGAGACACCGGCTAAGGAAACACCACATAAAAGCAGGCTTTGGGATGGGAGAAGCCACTGGAAAACCAGACCACTGGAAAATCAGACGACTCCGGACAACCACCACTGGAAAAGAAGACCACTGGAAAACCAGACCACTGGAAAACCACCACTAGAAAACCACCACTGGATACTCAGTGGACCAGGCCTTTCTACGGGACTACTGCTTTCAACAGCACTGCAACCACTGCCAGGTTGCACCGTGGCTCTGCCAGTTTAAGCCCATACTTTCTGTATTCCTGCACTTATTTTAACCTTTCTATTAAAATTGTAATTCTGACCTAAAATCTCTCTCGAAGTATTTGTGTGAGGTTAATTTCTCCTGCTGGTTCACATTCAAACCAGCACACTGATCCAAGGTATACACCCTTGTATCCTGCCTCTCTCCCCCACTCTCCTAAGTTACACTTAGGTTTGGGCATGAGGTGTAGCCAAAATGTAACTTCCATAGCATGAGAGAAAGAGAGAAAAAGAAATAGAAAATAATTATATTTTAAAAATATTTTAAAAATAATTTAAAAATATTTAAAATATTTAAAAATATTTTTAAAATTATATTTATAAAAACATATAAACTGTTACATTATTCTAATACACTCTTTTTATTTTTTTCCATATTGGGGTACAGTGTAGACTAAAAAAACAAAACAAGGCCAAAACCCAACAAAAACCCAACAAACTCAAACCACAAAGCCAAAAAATTATTCCATCAAAAGACTATGCTAAATGATTTTTTCTTTATTTCTTTTTTTGTGATGTCATGTGAAAGAAACATTTGGCCTTCAAAAGCCAGTTTGATCCAGGTTTGTTTCAAAGGGCAATTAAGGGAACAACCGAGATTAAAATGGCCATAAGTATTTTAATCTTAACTAAAACATATANCCTAAAACCTCGCTCGAAGTATTTGTGTGAGGTTAATTTCTCCTGCTGGTTCACATTCAAACCAGCACACTGATCCAAGGTATACACCCTTGTATCCTGCCTCTCTCCCCCACTCTCCTAAGTTACACTTAGGTTTGGGCATGAGGTGTAGCCAAAATGTAACTTCCATAGCATGAGAGAAAGAGAGAAAAAGAAATAGAAAATAATTATATTTTAAAAATATTTTAAAAATAATTTAAAAATATTTAAAATATTTAAAAATATTTTTAAAATTATATTTATAAAAACATATAAACTGTTACATTATTCTAATACACTCTTTTTATTTTTTTCCATATTGGGGTACAGTGTAGACTAAAAAAACAAAACAAGGCCAAAACCCAACAAAAACCCAACAAACTCAAACCACAAAGCCAAAAAATTATTCCATCAAAAGACTATGCTAAATGATTTTTTCTTTATTTCTTTTTTTGTGATGTCATGTGAAAGAAACATTTGGCCTTCAAAAGCCAGTTTGATCCAGGTTTGTTTCAAAGGGCAATTAAGGGAACAACCGAGATTAAAATGGCCATAAGTATTTTAATCTTAACTAAAACATATACATAATTTAATAATTTTACCACAGCATAATTGTTTTCTCTACAAATATTTTAGTTCTCTACTTTCCTTGTAAATGTAACAACACAGTGAATGATTAAATGCAGAATAAGATCCAAACCCAATTTCAATACAGCCATAAGAAAAACAATTGCAAAAATCACATATTAAGGCAATGTATTTACTTTGTTCAGTGAGAGTGAGAATAAGCAGAAGAAGTATCAAATTAATAATACTTAAAAAACTTCTGAAATTCTCAACTCCTCATTCATATTGGTCTTCCAATGAAAATTCAGAGTAACCAGAGTTCCTAAATATTTTTTCAAGGAAACACTAATAGGCATGTTGATAGTGTCAAACACTCCTAATGACCACCTTTTAGGTGGATAAACTAGAACTACATACAAGGGATTTTTTAAGATTGGTGGCAAAAAAAGTGAAAAGAATTTGTGTAGGATTGATTAGTTAACTTTAATCCAACACAATTTTTTTCTGTCCTTCTGTTAGTGAAATTGAAAAAATACTTTCTGGTCACTGTGAATTAAGAAAAAGAGATACCAAAGGATTAAGACGGCAAACCCAGGGGAGATGGTTGTAAAAGTCAATGGCTGCTACGTCCAGCTAGGTCACTGTAGAAATAAAAAATAATTATAATAACTCACAACTCAAGGACAGCCCCTAGCTGGTAGAGTACTATGGCAATAAGCCTCTTAACCCTATTGTTGGCAAAGTTTTACTTGGAGCTGACCTTCCTACATCCCATGTGCCTGTCTTTCCTACCACTCTCTCTGTCAAGAGGAAAAGAAGACACACCACTATTACTGACATTTAGTGAAACTGGCCTGAAACAGGGGTTCAGTTTCTCTAGGCTTTTAATGAAATTCCACCAAAGGGATGGGTTTTTATCATTAAACTATAAAAATGAGAGCAAGAGGAAAAATAAAATAAGGAAGACATGCACTCAACATTCAGTAGATATTTTGTCTTGGTAGGCAAATTCCATTATTTCCCTTATCATTATGTGATAAACTTTTCCATATAATTTTTATGCAAAGGTTGTCTTGTGGGGCTGATGATTTAGGGACTTTTTTTTTTCTCCATAACACATAAAACTGCTTTTTTAACAAAACACAAGACCTGTTCTAGAGAACTTGGTTGCATGAGACCAGATTCTTAAAATTTTTCATCTGCTTTCTGAGAAGCACCTGGGATGCTTAGACTGTGGAAATGTATTGTGAATGACTCAAACTCTTGAACTTTAAAAATTATATCTAGATTTTTTTTTTTTTTTTTGAAACTGAAATTCAGTGCTACGTTATTTCATCTTAGCAGAACTTTAATTCAGGGTGAAAATCATCTCCTTCAAAAGTTCTGTTCATCTTTTGTTTTCAACAGAGATCTACAAGAAAATGGGGAGAAGGTTAATACAAAGTTCAATTAATTTATTTCCTGGAAGTGGTAGGGTCTCTTGGGATATATTTTTAAGGCAGTGGAATTTTTGGGCTGCAGCAGAGCTGACAGCACTCTGGTGGCTGCACAGACATTTCTACCACCCCAAAGGTCATTTGCAAACTGCAGTAACTCTGAAATGTCAACTAACTGATGATGGATGGATGCAAGTACTCCTATACTTTACTTTGGTATCTGGATTCTGAACTCTGTAAATTGCAATCTGGCTATAAGATGAAGGAAGTTCTGTGTCACAATGTGCACAAAGGAGTTACTGAAAAAATACAAGTACTGCATCTTGCCTGTACTAATTGCTGATGTGGACTAAAGAACTGCTACAAGCTGAGCTTGTGTGCCTTTTGTTTTTTAACACAGGAAAGTCAGGAGGAAAGAGAGGTATTCTAGTTTGGTTTAGAAAAAAAGTTATCTGTAGAAATAGAACAGAACATTTTTGTACATCCTGTCATTCACCCCTCTGTGGGGGAAAATGATGAGTTTGCATACCAAGAAAACAGCTACCTGTTTTCAACTAACAATTATCTGATTAGTTGAGTCAAACTCAAGTTTGAAAATAGGTTTTATAATGCATATATTCAACTCATGGAAAATTCCCATAGGTAAATAAATTGCAAAAATCATACTCCTATTTTTTTCAGTCAAAACCCCTATAGAATAGAGTGAAAATTAAATCAGTGGAGTTCAATAGAAGTAGTATGGGTTTCTGAACAAATCATGGGAAAACCTACAGCCTTTAAAGATAATTTGAGGTGTCTGGAATACATAAATATATCCAGGGGGTCTCAGCTCATTGGGCCTTTAGAAGAAAGTCTCTCCGTGGCTTCAGTTTTAGTTACTTTATCTTAATGTGAAACAACTCAGGTTCAGCACTAATAAATTAGTGTTTTCTCAGGTTACAATGATTATAAATGCATTCTATTGTGTAGGCAAGGAATGACTACAACTAGCAGAATCCCAGGGGACCTCAGAACTAGCATATAAATCTCTGCACATTCTTAAACTGACAGTACTTTGGCAATCACTGCTTAGAAGACTCTAAGGAAAGCTAGAGCCTGCAAGGCCCTGTACTGAAGCAACACTGAGAGGACGCTGAGCAAGTTTGCTTTGCTTGAATTGGATTTCCAACTCTACACACAGAAATATGGCCCACATCTGTTGTTAAAATATGGTTTCATAGAGAAATTGATTTGAAGAAGTGTTATTTTGTTAAGGAAAAGGAAATGGAGGACCTTATAAGCATAAGCAGCATTTCTCCAAAACTATTTTCTTTACAAGTACCTTGTTGCAAATGTCTTCACACAGAGCAAAATACTATTTTCCTGTCGTGCTTCAGCATCAGGGCCCTCACCCAAAACCAAAATAATTCTAAGGCTTTTTCCAGCAAAATATTAATTACCATTCCTCACAGTGTCCTAATCAAAGCATGTCCTCTCAAACCAATGTCCACAATCTCTGAGACATTTTCAGTAATAACAATAATGAAAATGTGGGACTATCATTTAGTTTCACAACTCTTGCAAATCTGATATAGATTCAAATTCAAGGAAAATCAAGGTGCAAGGTTCACTCATCCCACGGCTGAGACTTCTTACTCTTCTCCATTTTTCATGTTGGCTGTTTAATGGAGGGTTTAATATTCAAATTTATTGAAACCAGAAGAAACAAGGTTGGAACCTTTACACAGATACAGAAAATTAGTTTAAAATTCATTATCACAGCTCTTCTACAAAAAAAATGAAAAGGCAACTGCAGCAACAGTAGAACAGGGAGCTGAGTTCTATCCCTATTTACATTTTTAAAAATGGAGAAACTGAAACGAAGATCAGAGACTGCTTTATCATAGGTCAAGTTATCCCCAGCTGAAAGTTTTGGTACAGTACAATCACTAAAATGATCAGTCCTCAGAAGCGTCAAGTTATACTTAAGAAAAAACATTTGCAGAATTGGGAACTAAAACATCTGTCTCTGAAGTAATTCATGGAACATTAGTCACACTAATCTTTTTCAGATTTCATTTGCACTTGAAGAGATATATTAAAAGTATTCAACCAACAACAAGCCAGTTGTTCTGAAATGTGCTCTTTGAATCAAGCTGCACTAAATATCACTAAAGCAAATCCTACGCAGGAAAGATTGTTATAGGATTCATGTTTTTCCTGCAAATTCTGTTCTACATATTATTTAGATAACTTATTCAGTAATAAAAGCCACTAGAAACATCTGCTTCCATGTCATCATTTTAACCTTCTCATGAAAGCTCACCCAACTTTTTAAAACACAACAGCAAGGATTGTCTATTGAAGAACCTGAATCACTTGTTTAGGCCACATTAGGAGTGTTTACCAGCTGGTCAAGGGAGTTGATCTTTGTCTTTTACTCAGCACTGGTGAGACACACTCAGAGTGCTGTGTCCAGTCCTGGGCACCCCAGTACAAAAGAGATATAGAAAGACTGCAGAGACCAGGAGAGGGCCCAGAGTCCTGGGGCTGTTCAACATGGAGAAGAGTAGGCTCAGGAGAGTTTTGTCAACGTATATGAATATCTGAAGGGAGGGTGTACAGAAGCCAGAGGAATACTCTTCTCAGTTATATCCAGCAACAGAACCAGCAACAATCGGCACGAACTGAAACACAGGAGGTTCTGTCTGAATGTCCTTTTTTTACTGTGAGGATGACTGACCACTGGCAAAAACCCTGCATAAAGCACTATGGGAGGCAGTGATAGGAATTACACTCAGTTCTCTCCCAGGGGAGTGTCCTGTGTGACAGGATGGTATTACTTCTTGTTGACTTTACCTCCTGCCCTTCCAATGCTATATTTCTGTTCATAAAATCAGGCCAGTATGCAAAAATTAGTAGAGGCTTGAACCTAGATTACATGGATCTAATTTCAAATCAGGGCTGAACTATGACAAGTAAGGGTTTGAATTCTTCTAGCAGTAACAGCTTTACCTGCAGTGAATGATGAGCAACTTACCTCCAATCATCAAATATTTGAAAGACTGCTGTGCTTCCTGCGCTGTGCACCGCTACCGTGATCTGCTATACTTGCTTTTAACGTCCTTTCCAGATAAAGCCCCTTTAGGGACTTTGGAGGGCTGCCTTCCCTGGTAACCCTGAGGAGCAGACAGCTGCAGAGATTCTCCACTCTGCTAATACAGTGGCAATTTCACATGCACAGCTCTAGGATTTTAGCCTTTTATAAGTTTTCTAGGGAGAGTGGAGATTCTTATAAGTTAAGTATGATATTTGGGTAAGTCTGTCTGTTGATCTTATCTGGAGTGCCTGACACCAACTCTAACAATCTCAGTATACACACCTATTTCTGAAAGGCACAGCATGTGGTTATAGCATCCTGGTCTGATAATAACACAGAGTCAGCCATATAGTATTTCCCTATTTGCCATTCAGAAACATTTTATTTTTCATCTGTGTGTTGTTGTGCTGGTAAAATCATCCAGAAAGTTTTGTGTAGTTGCCATCCTAGGAGGTTTTCAAGGGCTGACTAGATAAATCACTGAGCAACTTCTGATCTCAAACCTGCTGCTGCTTAGAGCGGGCGGTTGAACTGCAGACATTCTGAGGTCCTTTGTCTCATTTTTCCTATGACCCTATGTAAGGTTTTCTGCTTTATTTAAATTTCACAGCAAGTTTTGCTGGTGCTTCTACAAAGGTTTTAAGTAGAAGATAAAATCTGACTGTTTTAATGTTGGACCCATCATCAGATCATCTAACTATAAGTGTAATTTTATTCTGATAGAAAATGTCTGCTAACATGGTGCTTTATTTTTGTTTCTGACTGACTGGGTTTTTTTATCAGGTTGGACAGATGAACTCAAGACAAATTTTGCAATGGATTTTGTATAAGCAAACACTCTACTGTGGGCACTCACTAAAATATCAAAATATTATTTGCATTTTGAGTTGTGCAAGTGATCATCTGAATTGCTTAAAGCAGCTCCTCCTTCCCTCATTAGATGGCAGAGACTTGGAAAAGAAAGGCTGCCAGATTGACTTCAAGCTTCTTATGATTCTGTTGAGAGAGCTGGAGAAATAAACTGGGAATTATCACATAAAAAAATTAATCCTCCTACTTTCTGTTTGTCTGAGTAAATTAGTCCAGGTGAAATTTGCTGGAGGATGATGATGAAATGGAAGATCTCTTCCAATACATGTCAGAGCTCTTAGCTACTTACAGTACCGTATAAGCCATATCCTTCTGTAACAATGTGCTTTTCCCACATAAATGTGCTGTATGGTGCTGTAACTCTGAAATTGCAGTTGGCCTCAAGAGTTTCTATGCCTTGCCTTTTCACTTGATTAATTGCATCCAGTTCTGACAGCTGGCCTTGAGACTGGGGAGCCCCAGTCATGAGCTTTCTTAGCTGCATTTCGAAAGCCTTTTTCACGTCTTGCAAGAACAAGCCATTAACTGGATCTGCTACTGAGAAGTAAATTATTCTAATAGAAAACATGTTTTAAAGAGCAACTTAGCATAAAACCCTAACCCTCTGACAAGCATGCTGGTGGTGTTTCCCTTACCAGGTTAATATGACTTTATTCTGCTATCAGTTATGCAGGATGGCAAGCATCCTTTCTTTATGTGAGAGAGAAGTAGGAATGAATGGATATTGGGAGGGGTGATGAGCCAGCTGGGAGCATGGGGAGCAAGGCGGGGAGAGGGATGGGAAGGGGGGCAGCGGGAGGGAAGGGCACATGGCTCTTTCTGGATCTCAATAACAAAGATCTAACCATAAATGGCTTCATAAAATAGCTTAAGACAGAATCAAAAAAGGAAGGCAGATATTGCATGCAATATCTTGGATCCCTTCAGATGCTGGAACCCCATGTTAATGCTGCATTGATGGATGGGATCTACACAGCAAGCTGTGGGAAAATCCATCTAGGCTTTGTCTCTCTCACCTCATCCCCGTCTGCCTTCCTACCCTGCCCAGTGCAGAACATGGGTGATGTCGGTCAGCGTTACACCCTTCCCAGCAGTGCCTCACAAAAATACAAAGACAATGAGCACAAACTGAATTACAGGAAGCTATCTTTAAACACAGTAAAAAAATAAAAAAACATGTTTTGCCATGAATACGGTTGGACTCTGAACAGGTTGTACAAAGGGCCTGTTGTGTCTCCATGCTTGGAGGTACTTGAAACCCCGCTGGCTCTATGAGGTCTCTGCTGGGTGAGCCTGATTCAGGTAGGGCCATTTGACCAGACCATGCCCAGAGGTCACTTCCCACCACCCCCATGCACTGATTCCATGAACCAGAGTAAAAATCTTTTCTACTCCAGCTTGTATGTTACCCATAACATTAAAAAATGAAAAGAATGTAGGATGTGTCTGAACCAAATTATTCAAAAGCTGAGAAATGTAAATTATGTGACTGCCTTAGCAAACTTTTTTTGACACTTTCTTGAAAGATAATTTCTAAAAAGTTCCTGAATATCCTTACCCAATCTTTTTAACTCTTTAATCAGCGTTAGTCATTAGATCTGACAGCTATTCTAATGAAACAGTGAATACTATATCACCTGTCTTCTTGTAGGCACATATTTTGATGGAAAAAGGAGATGGTTAAAGATTAGACATTACTTTTCCCAGTGAACAAGCAATGAGATTCTAGTCACTATTAACTTTGCAGTAGTGGGTTTGAAATACTTTTTTGTCTTTAAGATGCAGAAAAAATCTTCATAACAATTTCTATATTCAAAGCACATCTCCAAGCAACTCTGCCTGCAGCTGTGATTGCTCAGCAATTATTTAAAAGAAGCTTCAGGTATCACAAGCTGGATCCCTTGATAACACACTTTCAGTGTCCAGTTCTGAAGATTTCTGCTTAAGTAACTTGCCCTTTCTCATACACTAATTTTGTGGCAGAGGCAGGGACAGAAACCAATTTCCCAAGCCTACATTTATCTTCTTTAACCTTTCTAGTCTTTACTCTGTCTGGCATCACCCATATTCTCTGCATAACACTCAGCTTCCTTATCCAGCAAGGCAAGGACCCAGGTACCTCCACTATGCAACTTTAATTCACCCAAGGGCACTGGACAGATGGACCCTGAGCAGCAGCAGACACATGCTGTCTTTTGGAAGAACTGTGACCGCTGAATAGAGATTTCCAAGTGCACAGTCTGACAGCTAAAACATATTTGTGCTAACAAATCTGAGTTTCCTGAGTTGTGAAAACAACCCTGGCCATTACTGAAAACTTCCTTCCAGTACTGGGCATATGTATGGAGAAATCCCCTGTGCTCCTTGAAATTTAAAACCAGCATGAGAGGGAAGAATCATATAGCAACAAGCTGAGTTTATGTCCCTTAAATCAGAAAGGGTTTTAAATCTTCCACATCCACCTTTCAAGCCAACAGACAGCTGTAGCCACAACACACTTCCATATGGAGCAACCATAAGATGGGGAAAAACTGCACTCCTTTCTAAAGTGTCAGTGATTTGTTGATCACGAAGAAATGGAAGTATCAACTTCTGAGCAGCTCATACACATAAATAGTGTATAGCTACACACTATTTTTTCAGGACATCAGCCCTACTTATCTGTTTTGGTTCTTCTTCTACCTTTGTTATTTTTTGTGGCCAGTGTTCTTATACATGAATGAATATTCAGTACAGTTTAATCTTTTTATTTTGTACTTTGAAACTGTTGTGATCTCCATTAAGCTCTGCAGGAATTTTGACTTGGAGTTCAGGATGGTCCGAATTTTATCCAAATACATAGAAATATTCCCCCCCCCCCCTTTAAAATCGATTACCCTGGTCAATCACATTCTGTAGGTCTAAATTAGTGCTCCTCCAGTCATTCTCAAGGACCTCAAGGAGTGATTTTTCCTAGGATATCAATTATGTGCTCAACAGAGAAGGAGAAATGACAAAAACAAATGTGGAGGAGATATGCTGACAAATGTGGGTGAGATAACGTACCCCTGTATAAGTTCCACTACACTGGAAGAAAGATTGTTGGAAAAAAACATGCCATAATAATCTCCACTTAAGATGAGGTCCCTAGCAGCCAAATTCCATGTATATTTATAAGAACAGTTTGTGATGATAGCTAGATTTCCCAAGGATATTCTAGCAGGAAAAAAAAGGCTCCATGCACACAGAGTGCAAGCAAAAAGAACTGCAATGCTCAGTTTTTCTGTTCTCCTTGCTGTACTGGAGCAGTATTTATTTTAAACCCTGTTTGACTTGATCACACTTCCACATTGAAAATATCTTTCTTACTTGTTGCATGTGTGACTCAATCATTATTTATGGTTCCAGTTTAAATGTCTTCCTTTGACTTCACCAGTGAATTATCTATTTATAAGTTTTGTCCAAATCTTCAGTCTAGATATAAACCGAATATTACTTTCTTTTTTTTAAAAAAAAAGTTTCTCTCATTTAAGTTGTATTGCCAGTATATTGCCAGCTTACTCTTTCAAGAAACCTGTGGGCCAGAGTCACATCTAAGCTATGAAATTCTACATTAATTGGCTTAATTTTTGAATAAAATGACTCAGAGTAATTGCTAAAGATTGTAGAGAACTGGTGGACACAAATTTCTGAGAGAGTCCATCTTGTAGGAACAAAATGAGTCCTAGTTAAACTAGCAGACCAATAGAAAAGGACTGTTTTGAAAGAAGCAAAACTGAGTTCCTGTTTGCAGACAGCAGGAGTAAAACTGGACTAGCACTAAACTAATCCAGCCCTAAACTATGTCCTAATCTTGAACATTTTTGTTCTTTTGCAGAGGCCATTCTCCTTCCCTCACTATTTCTTCAAGGCCCTTACTTCTGTCTCTGCAGAAGGGTCTTTATGGGGCCAACAGCTCTCATTTATACAGGGAAAAGTTATAGTTGAGAGTGAAAAATAATTTCTGGGCAGGTAAAGATTTTCAGGAGTGCTTAAATGATTCAGGACCACAACCCTCACTAAAAATAACACTGGCTTTTGAAAATGCCCATCTATTCTTTCTCTCCCCTGAAAACTGACTATGTCTGCAGTCAGTTATACAGAACCAAGACCAGTAATGACTGGTTCAATGTTTCTTGAAGATGAAGGACTCATCTGCTGAAACATGAAACAATTGAAATTATCCCAAGTCAATGCATACAAAAAATATTTCATTTCACAAAATAGGTTACATTTTTTCTGCTGGAGAAGTTATAATTTTGCCTAAGCAATCAGTATATGATTGAACAGAAACAGCCTGAAGTGAATATTTCATTATAAGGAATTTTTCCCTCAACTACACTCAATATAACAAAAATTACTCTGACTTGCTTGTAAAACTAAAACAGATTTGGTCTTTTACACTCCTGTTGTCTTGCAGCTTTAGTACTGTTAGACAATATTAGACAATATTCATTCCAGACAACTAGCTACAGTTGTCTACTAGCTCATATCTCAAATTTAAATGCATCACCTGACCAGTGTTAGTAAATTTCAAATATATAAAATTACTTTTGTTATGTTACTACTCAGTCTTCAAAATGTTTATAACTCCATTAAAGATATAAGAAAAATAGCAACAGTACCCCCTGAGCAACCATTTCAAGTGCTGATGTGTTACATGGTAGTTATAAATGAACATATTCTTTTCCAGTAATTACTTATAATTACTTAGAAATAGTAATACTCTTTTCTTGTTCCTTATTTAGCATCTTGGAGCAAAACACCGATCACCTAAATTCCATGGATTTTTAAAAATAACTATATAGAACCTCTGAAGGAAGATAAGGTTTCACTTTGGTTTCTGGTAACAAAATGTGTGTCATCACATTCCTATTATAGAACCCTGCATCACAGAAGTCAACGTGGAAGACAAATGCTATCATCTCTGCTGCAAGGCAGCGCTTCTTGCATAAACACTTGAGAGCAGTAGACCTAACTGCACTATGGGACCACTTATATTCCACATAAATAAGAATATATATATCAGTTAATTCTATCCTAAATATTGAAATAGGTGGTAGAAGGTATTGACATGAATATTCTTACTGAAAAGTTATTTCTTTCTGTTATATGAAGTATGAAGAAAATAACCCTTGTGTTCAAATAATGTTAAATTTGAATAATTTTTCAGTTTTGTTTAAGGAAACCTTTTTTTTGTCTGATGTTAATTGTGCTCTTAGCAGTATGAATTTCTTTTGGTAATATTTAACTTTATGCAAATCTCAGTCAATTCAGTTTCATATTTTAGCTCTTATAATTTTTTTTTCTTCAGACTATCAGTTAAGATCTGTTAGTCAAGTGTTTCAATTACTTCTGGGATCTGTTTTTTATAGTAGACCTATTGGCATAAAAGGGGATCTGTCTTCTGCTTTAAATCTCATTTACACATATTTGTTCTTCCTACACTTTTCCTTCCCATTCTCTCCAATACAGATGATTACCACTTTCATTTCAAAGGAAAAACAGGGTGGGGGAAAAGAACAGTTCTTAAAAGCTGGGTTGGAAATTAGCTAGCAGCTATTTTCACAGAATTTTTTCCCAACTCTTTGTGAGCACTCCTTCTCTAACTAACAGAAAACAAGAATTGTTTCATTGACAGGCTTATGAAAACAAAACAGACAAAAATTCAATAAGGTGCCGGGTGGATATCATGGCAAAGGAAATATTCATATAATTTTTCTTTCACAAAAGGATCAATTGTATAGAAGGCTGCCAAGAAGTCAAGGAAATACAGTGCTCGTTCACTGAGGGTAGGACAAGCACTAATGGGTTATATTACCGAAGTGTTTGATATTTAGGACACCCCATAGGATACTGACGTTGAACTGCTGAAGTTTTCATCAATGGACCTCTCCTCCCCTCTCCTTCCCTCCTCTCCCCTCCCCTTCCGCCCCCTCCTTTTCCCTCTCGTCCCCTCCATCTCCTCCCTTTCCTCCCTTCTTATCCCTTCCTTCTCCTCTCTCCCTTCTGCTTCCTTCCTCTCCCCTCCCCTCCACTCCCTTCTCCTCCCCTTCCCCCTCCAAAGCAGAGTAGTCCTGCTTTCATGAAGGGAGTAGGGGACAAAAAGGTTTTTGCAGACCATTCCTTTTTAAAGTAAAAAAAGCTTTTAGTTTGAAGTTCATCTATTTGCAAGCTCTTTTTTTTTTTTTTTTTTTTATTTTACAAGGTACAGGGGAAGCACATATT
>VZRJ01013834.1:526016-634028 GCA_013397565.1 Ptilonorhynchus violaceus
AACTTACAAGGTACAGGAGAAGCACATATTTAATTCTACGCCTTTAGGACGTTATCCCCAGTTTGCTGAAGCAAAACAATCAAGCAGTACTCCTTCAGAAGCCCATTACGCGCATTTTCCCGTCCGTGCGCGGTATTGGAGCTAATCAGGGAGTTCCCATGGGGCAGTTATGGGAAACTGTTTTGGCCGCAGGAGAAGCTCTCCGTTCTTACAGGGAAAGAAAGATTCTCCCCCACGAAAATCATTGCATTTCAGAAGGGGCTGCACGTGATGGCTTCTCACATGTGGGGTCTGGCTTGGCCCCATTACCTCCTCTGCCCTACTCCCACCCTCAGCCCCAGCTCCCCGGCTCCTGTGGGGGAGCTACCCCATGCACCACCCTGACAGCCTTTCTTATCCACTATCTCAGAAAGCTTACATTGTTACTGAAATAAGGACACAAATACCCAGAATGTGGGGGAACACTTGCAGTTCCCCAGTTCCCATTTGCAAATTCTCCTGGTTTTCTTTATTTTTTTTTTTTTTTTTAAACCCGATATAATTTCTTTTGATGAAGCTTTAAATGAAAATAGAAAATGATTGGTATTTTTACAAAAAGGCAGCAGTGGATGGAAAAAGTAATGAAAGCCATAGCATTTTCATGCATTGTTCACTGGTGAAGAGGTAAACACTGATCTGTCACAGAGTGGCTGCCATCTCCCCAGGAGGAAACACATTCTCACTTCCCTCTCAGCTCCACCCAGCTGCCTTTTACATTGCTTTTCTCAGTGCAAAGCCCTGCTAGCCACTGTTACCTGTAATTCATGCCACACCCAGAAATAGTGACAGACCACCAGGAGAGTGTTTTAGACCTGCTAAAAATGTGGCATGGCTCCCAAAAGCCTGAAGCCGTAGGACACCTCCTACACTAAAAGTTTTACCATAACCAAAAGAAAGTACAAGTGTCAATGAAGAAATTATTCTTGTGCTCAAAATGAATATTGTAAATATTTTCTTCTGATGCCACCAATCACATTTTCAGGCTGAACAGTAATTACTACATGTCCATTAAAAGAGTAAGTTGAAACTTTTGATAGTCTGTGGCTTGTTTGGGGAAAGTCATGCTGAACCAAGAATGAGTGGTCAGGTCATTCAGGAGCAACTGGGAGAATGATGGTAGGGTTGGGAATTGCCACGGGGAAATCTCACCCTTGTGTCTTCCACACTTGTTCAGATGTAGCATCTTCAGAAACTTCCTATCCTGAAATTCACCATATGCAACAATAGAGTCACTGAGTGGATGGGTGCCACCAGCTGTTTTCAAGTGATCATGCTGTAGATACCACAGAAAGGTTTTAGAAAAGAAACTCAAAAGTAGACCTGCAAGTCTGTTGCATGCAGTGGACACAACTAGAAGTCTACTGATGTGTAGCATGTAGCTGTCTTATGCTGTCATGGTTTAGGGATGGTATTCTGCAATTTAGTACTCCCACTAAAACCATGAGCTGCTCCCTCTCCTGCCTCCAATCAGAGGCACAAAAGTCAAACATCATGTGTTGAGATAAGAACAATTTGCTGGAAATTGCAATGAGATAAGAAAATGAACAGTAATGGCAACAATACCAATGACAGAGGGTACAAAAAAAGAAACAATTCACATGGAAAAAAACCCAGATGTTAATAGACAATACTGGATGGCTCCCTCCACCGAGTTTTCTCAACCAGACAGATGGAACCCCTTTTCCCTGGAAGAGAGTCTCTTTCCCCTGCCTCCAGCAATGATGTGAGGTAGTATAGAATAACCTCCGTATCCTGGCCATGTCCCCTCCTGGCTACTGCAAAAATTAACCCTGTCCTGGCTGGAATCAAGACATAAGCCTAAAGATCCCACCTATATACAATTCTAGGCTTTCTGTTGTAAATGTTGCCCTTAACAGTTTTGGTGCCAGTTTTGGCACCACAGCAGTTCTGTGGGAAAGTCCAGAGACTATGGGAGAAGCAGGGGAAGTCACCTCATAAATCCACTTAAAATAATCATGTTGAGACACAATAAGACACTTGAATTGTTTTTCTGAAGAAGAGACATCAGACAATTTGAGATGAAACTTGAAGCTCTGTGTGCTTCCAGAGTTCATTGCAGCAGCACGAGATCAGTGCCAGCAGAAGTGGGAGCAGAGCAGCTGCTGCAGTGTGACATGCCAACCAGGCTGGTACATCCCACCCTGCACAGCACAGGTTATTTGCTCAAAGAGCACACCAAACTGGTTCTTACCTGTCACTGAGAACCCTCCAGCAAGCAGGCATATGTCCCCTTTCATCCCTCTGAATGCCGTTTTCATGTCCTCCATTTCACAGTAAGTCAAAAGAAAATATTGCCTCCATTCTCTATGCTCTGGCGCTGCACAAGCAGCTACTACAGGTTTAGAAAGCTTCATTCATTTCTGAACTTCCTAATTAAATACTGAAGAGTAAAAAACCCAGTCACCATCAGTTGTGGTGCAAGAGGTCAAATCAAGTACTAAATGGAAAAACTACAAGGTGTGTAACTGTGTGGGCAGAACAGAATGAGATACAGAGTCTTTGACCTCTGAGTTTCTGGTTAAAATCTACACACAGCTTTATAGTCAGTTAGTTATAAAAAGTATCTTGCCATTTGACTCATTTCTGTATGCCAAACTTCTGAAGGAAATTTATTCGTAGTTATATTTGAATCACTGTCTATATGCCTTGACACTTCAAATCAAAACACCAGAGGAATCTAATGATTTTAATTCTAATGATTTAAAAAAAGAATTAAAATTAAGTCCTACCTGGCCTTCTGTATAATTTTTCCACTGGGAAATCTCTCAGGAGTAATTTCTAAGTCACAGACTTCAAAACCTGATGGAGTTTCTAGCCTGAAAAAGTCATCTTCTTGCTTTGAAAAACCAATATCTTTTTGGTCATTCCCTTAACATTTTCATCCAGCCTTGATTTGCTGTTCTTCAGGCTTTGAATGGTTTGTTTTCCCACTGAGGGCATGCATTTCTTAAAAAGCAAAACCACACCAGTAACCAACAGTCATAATATCCACAATACAACATAGAAGGTGCATGTATCAAATCTGTAGACTTGAATAGCCTTAAATTGATTTGTTCTTTTGTCCATAACAGAACAGCTGTGTAGTTCAGAGCAAGCTGAAATCCATCTAAAGTTGTATGCACAGCCAATTTTACAGGGCAGTCATCCAACGTGCAAGTGTGAGGCTTCCATACATTAATTTCTCTTTTTCTCCCAGACATAATGTTGTCTCTGAGCCCATCTCTATATTCAGGTGTCTGCATCCAGGATGCCACAGGTGTGTCATCCTCAGTACCAGTCACAGTTAAAGTCAGCCCAGACACCGAATAAGCTAAAGATCAGCAGAATACTTCTTTAAGTATCAGAAAGAAATGTCTTTTTTACACCAATGAATTATTACCATGCTCACTCATGCTCATTACACTCTCAAAGCATTAGTGCCCAAGACAAAGGGAGAAAAAAGACTTGCTTGTTGCAGTGTGTGGACAATCCCCATGAACTGCAACAAACTGCCAAAATTGGCATATTTACTAAAAGGATTTTGTACTGTAACTTTCATCCCACACATCTAAATCCTTTTTCCTACAGTTCTTATGTTCCCACTAACACCATAGAGACTACACTGGGAGACACATAGATTATATATTAAAAGAAGCCTGGAGAAAGTGTAAAACAAAATGTAAGTAACAGACAGGTACAGTAATTAAAATACTTGCGTATTTAAATCTACTTGGAGATTTGGAAGACAGAAATGCAGCACAAACAGCTTCAAGATGTTCAAGTTTTATGTTTGTTACATGTGCTTTTAAGCACAGACTTGAAAAGAAGGAGAAAAAGGAGGAGTAGGTAGCTCCAAAGCATCCAGAAAACATCCATGCTGTATCCCAGAACAGCCTATAGCAAATATAAAGCCAATAGTAAAGGACAATAGCAGCAGCCATGAGGACAGTGTGACAGTAGAGCATCGTCAGCACTTTTTTTTTGCCTGCAATACAGGCCTGGGAATACATCAGAAATCATTTTCAGAGAGACTGTACTCTTTTCTACTGTAGAAAACTGCAACAAAACAAACATTCTCCCTCAGAAGCATCTCTGCTAATCTTATAAAGTTAATATTACTTGTCAAGTTACATCTAGTCATCAGTTAAATTCTGGACTATACATGAAGGGCAGACCCAGTTATCTTCCAAAGCATTAGTGCCCATAATTCCCCAAGTTATCCAACCAAAAGCCTGTCCTCAGCTGAAGTCATCCTTCAGTGTCTCTATTTAGCATGGCTCCAGAAGCAAAACCAAAGACATGAGTTTAAGGGTTTAATGAAGAAAAAACACAGAAGTGGATACTACTTCATCTGTACATCCTGCACAGCAGACACCAAACTCAACTGAGAAGGGTGCTGTCCTTCTCTAAAGAGTGACAGTGTCGATGTCCAGTACCAGTTGGAGTCATGCAGACTTTTTGAATTTGCAGAGAAAAGCAGAGACTTTCTGGTATGGCTGACCAACACCATTAGCTCTGAAGTTGTGCTGTTAACCACCAAGGCTGTGCTGTGCTTGTATAGTTTTTTCAGACTCATGGAATAAACTCACTAAAACTAATACTAGCTGTTTCGACTTATTCTGCAACACTCAAAACCTCTTCACACAGCCTAAAGTACAAAGTTCCTGCTTCTCTCACTTCAGTCCTGACACTGCCTTTCTCCAAAAAGAAAAAGGGAAACATTGCTCTGAAATGAACAGCTGAAACCTGTATCAGATGAGGACAGCACAGCAGGATTAGATAAATGTTTAAGAAGTAGAAATATTTTAGTCTTTTCATGTAAATATTCCTAGTTCTAGATAAAAAATTAAAAGGCATTGTTTGCAGGGGGCTTCTGAATTTTTGAATACAGCTTTTGAACTTACATATCAGTTAAGCATATTTATCCTTTTAGTGCTGAATGCTGCCATAAAAAGCAGACAAAAGAAGTTAGTGCAAGTTCTCTTCTCAGCAGCCCTTTTTTCAAGCCCATTGGAAGCAAAAGCAACAGAGGGGCTGGAGGTGCAGATGCAGTGCTCCCATGTTCTTTGTCAGCATGGAGAGAAAAATACCCCCTTCCTGAGACTGTGCTATCTATTGCTTCTGTAATTCACACCAGCAGCATGAAGATTTCGCAGACTTATCAGCACTTTAGAGAGAGGCAAAGGCTAAGTTTTATTATTATTAGCTTAATTTGTACTCTTTTTCTTCACACAAACACATAATGCTGGGCCTTAGGGAAACATTAACAACAGCAGTCTCGTTTCTTGCTCTTAATACTGGCTTTAATTAAATATTGCTTTTCCCCTACTTAGCTAGCTGGCAGGGGACACAGGAATTATTTTGAAAGAACTTGGGAGTGAACTCAAGGACTGGTACAGTGGAATTAATCATTTCTGTGCAAAAGGAACGACTACTTTTCTGTCAACTTGTTTTTAACTAATCCTTGTCCAAAGCACTGTGACTTGCTCCTGCAATGTGTTAGCCAAGATTTCCATCAGGTAAAGAAAGCATGATTGCAGCACTGCTTCTATGCTTGGGAAAAAAAAGAAGTATCAGATGTTTGTGACATGGTCAATATTGCTTAAAACCAAAATGAGACCCTTCCTTTTTCACCTTTATTAAGCTTTTATCATACCTGAAACACTTGTCTGGAACTGGTCAACCCAAGATAGGGAACAAAGATAATTCACTGCTGCAGGAAGAGACTTGCATTAAAATCTGCTTCCCTTCTCAAATTTTAGGTAATGCAACTAATGCCGCTTCAATTAAGAAAAATAAATTGATTTTTTTTCTCTTTCTTTAAAAAATGACTTAATGAGCAAAGCCCTAACTGTATGCTTCTAGGCATTTGCCTGTAAACAACCAAAGCTAATTTTTATATGCATGGGGATACTTGTTATTTAGCCAAACTTAATGGGAAAGCAGCAATACATAACAGGGGAAAAAAATCCTTTCCTGAGACAATCTGGAAGAAAGTTGATAATATTCTCTTTCCATTAAAAAAAAAAAAAGGAAAAAATATAAAAATAGAGTTCCTTTCAGAAGAAACAGGATGGACTCTAAGTACCTGAATTTCTGATAATTTATGGCAGCACTTTATTCCAATGATTATTTAAATAAAGTACATTGAGAGAAATGCCTGTACATTCCAGGAATATCCTTTTTTTTCTTCTTCTTAATTTATGCTCACAGTCTTCATACTAATCCTAACTAAACAGGGATGGATATAAAGAAGAAATTTGTATTTCAAGTTTGGTATGCTAGGAGCCAGGAGACTAATTTAAGCTTAGTAAACAACAGAAAAAACAAGCCACAGGCACTTTGGCCAAGTGTTCTTGTGATCTGTAGAGGTGTACAGACAACATGTAATTATTGGAAAAACACATCTAATCAAATCATGCTCTAACTCCTGGCAACACGGTATTCAGTCTATTGCCTTTATGCTAACTTTAGTGGGTTGCTTCCAGCAGCTGCCTCTACCCATCAATTACCACCATGCCTTCCCAATTCTGCTCTGCTACTTTCATCACTGAAATATATTTGCTGTTTGAAAAAGGTTTTCTCTTCTCACTGGTTATTTTGTGGGACAGATACTGTTGTGGCAGTAGCTGTGACAAAGGATTTTGGTGTTTGAGTGCATCACAGGGCTGAGCGGTGAGGACCTGGCTGTGCATTAGTGGGCTGCTGGCAGATTCCGAGGGCAGTTGGGTTGCAGAGTTGCAGGACCGGAAAGCATCTCCAGAAGTCATCTAGGCCAACCTCAGTCCACTTCTTCAGATCTGTTCTACCAACTTGGTCTTGAAATCATGCAGCAACAAGGACTCTATAAGTGCCTAACAGTATGGAATTTTTGGGTTCTACCATCAACTGAACTTATTTAGAAATCATCTTCTCCCAACAAAAAATCTGCATCACTCATTCTTCTGTTCTGCATAAGAAAAATTAGACTGGAAAAATTTTTAAGGATCTTCTTCATCTATTGATGCACTTTTCATTTGAAATATATGGGGTCTGAACCTTCCAAATCTAGGAATAAACATAGACATTTTATGCTAACCCAAAAAGAAGAGACAGGCCTGCATGTGTTGCCATTACAGTACAGCTTATTGCACATTGAGATGCCTTTCTCTTTGTTTCAAGTATTCCCAAATATAAACCTTTGAAATTGAGAGTAGGGGTAAATGAAATGGCTCTGTCATAATGGCACTGTGTGAATACTGATGTGCAAGGATGCTGGGGACACCTCTATGTTCCACCTGTCTCGTAATATTTAATGCTTTGATAGTGTAGAATGTGTCAAAAGAGGAAATTTACACCCACATCTGAAATCTGTAATAGTCTAAAACAAGAAAAAATATCTTCTGGAATCATTGTGTTCACAATTATACAATTTCAATTAAAATACAGCACCAAAAAAATAGAAATGTTTGAAATTTTAAAAATTTAGAATAACTAAAAAGTAGAAATTTTTCATAGTGCCAGATAAGATTTCTTTACTAGATGAATCTTTACATGTTGTCAAAAGATCAGTGGAGGGTGGGGGTTTTGTTCCTTTTCTCCAAGTATTTTGCAGTTTTAGTCTGCAAAATTTTGCTAATTAATTTACAATAAATAATATCTTTAGACAAACTTCGAGTGTTATGAGTCATTACTGCTCTCCAAAACACATTTCCCTTCGCTAGTACTTGGTTTCAATCAAAATTTCTAATCATATATATATGTACTGGGGTGAATTTATGAATAATTAAATAAGGAGGGAGTGGTACAATTTATTTTTTTTTTAATGCAAACTACATTCAGAATCCATAGATAAAGCTGGACAATTGTTAAAGGTCATGAGAAGGAAGATGATCTGAATATATTAGAGACCACAGCACTGAAATTCTCGGAGTAAAATTATGTTTGGTCTCTTAAACTGGCAGGTGTTAATAAATACACAAAAATTAACTAATAAAAGCCAGTAGCAGCTGTCAAGTCTGCAACACTTCTTTGTTCATTTTTTAATTTGTTCTATCTCATCCAGAGGAAAAACGAAGAGCAAGCTGTATTTTACTGTGTGCTTCTTAAGGCAAACAGGAAAACTAACTATGGGACAATGCTTGTGGAGATAGACAATGACAGGTACATGGCTTGCTATTTTTGTTCAGTTTTTCCTTTTGTTTTATTAACAACAACAACTGAAGAAAGTATGATTTTGGCAAAATGAATAAATCAAAGCTTTCATATAAACTATAATAAGTTTTTTACCTGCCTGATTAGTTTCTTCTCCAAGGACATTTTAGCATTGTCTACTAAATCTATAGTAAGAAATTAAATGCAACTTGATTGAGGCAGTTTAAGCACCTGTCACTACAGACCAGTGTCTGAGATGTTATAAAGCCAGGGAGATCTGCTACAGTAAAGTGCTGGTGTAGAAGAGTATAACCCACATATTACACAGTGGTTTAATGTTGCTTAATAAAACTGCCATATTTTAATCCTCTTTTAATGGTGTTACATGTTGAAGGACATTCAACAGTACATATGTGTTCCACTTGACTCTCACAAGTTGGATCATCCTCACGAGTCAGAGGCAGGGAGGATTTCTTGCTCTTCACAAGTGAACATTCATAAATTGTATATTTATAGCAATAGTTAAAAAGGTAAATACTTGTCTTTGAATACCTAAATTTCAGTCAGTAGTCATAAAATATACCTCTGAACATCTATGTTTGCCACAACATCTTGTTAGAAATTAGTTTTAAAATATTTTTTTTTCTTAATTATAGACATTGTTCTTCAATAACTAAGAATAGCTTACACTCTAAGAGTGTTCATAGTCTGTTACTGGTTGGTATGTACACAGTCTCATCAGAGCTCATTGCAAAAATCAGGACTTACATTGTTACACTAAGTTCCTTTCACAATGAACTATTTTTAATTCCCTCCGAACACATTAAGCAAATTAAAGGGAGAAAAAAAAAGAAGAAAGAAAGAAAACCCACACTTTTTCTTACTTTTTGTAGAAGCAAAGCAAGTGGTACTGAATATATGTTCAAAAAGAGCTAAGAGGAACCTTACCATGACCATACCATGAGCAGAAATCATTTATTTGTCTAGCTACTCCCTGTATACCACACTGATAGACTGGGCACTGTTTTTTTCAATAGCGTTATGTACCTTCAGAGAAAAAATGAGGAATATAATAGTGGAGTTGGAAAACATGATTTTCATCCAAGTAAAACCTGAATTTGCTGTGCTATAATGAGCAGAAGTTTTTCAGTTATTTATTTTTCTCTGTAAAATTACAAAAGATTTATCTAAGACCTGAGTAATGCACAGAACAGAAAGAGGAGATATACTGTGAAAACACAGCTATATATCTTACAGGTGATGTTTTGGAGAAAAAGTTTCAGAAAAACAAAAGAAAATACTGCATGAGATGCCATCCTGCTTGAATCTCTGAATATGACAATATGACTTATGTGTCCTTGGAAGGGCATACCATACCTGAACACATGGTTGTTACCACAGATGTTGTGGTACCCCAGTGCAGCTGCCTTAGACAAGTGCTAAGGATGAGATTTTGCCCAATGAATAATATTGAAGAACATCTCTGGAAAACTCTATCCTCTGTCCCTATCAGATCTTTAATATACAGTCTCTACTTACTCACAATTATTTACTCACAATAGTTTCTTGATTACATTTAAGACAGGCTGGTTGCATAAAAGGGCATGCCCAGAGCATGGGCATGCCCTTTTGGGCATGGGTTACATCTTTTTTTTGACAAGTTGGACAAAGTTTGAGAAAATGTATGTTACATTTAAGAACTGTCTGTGTTAGCTATTTGTCTGATCTAGAGCTTTTGTAAACTTGATAAACACAGCCTTCACTTAGAGGTGGCACAAAGATATTTCTTACCAAAGTAGAGAAGGAAGGACCATGATTTTACAGGTCTCCAATTCCTGCACATACTACTTGGAAGATAAAATACCTTCTGTAGACTTCATGAAGAAACAACTACTGGAAGATGGAAGTGAGGAGAGTATCTTCCTGAATTAATGCGGGTGTCTAAATGGATACCAAGAGGTCCTCATTTTAGGATGAGATCTCTTTTGGCACGTATAGAAAAAATAGTACATTTGCACTAAGAAAGTTCTAAATTATTTAGATTAGCCCTCAACTCCTTTCATCATT
This sequence comes from Ptilonorhynchus violaceus, assembly GCA_013397565.1. NCBI lineage: Eukaryota > Metazoa > Chordata > Aves > Passeriformes > Ptilonorhynchidae > Ptilonorhynchus > Ptilonorhynchus violaceus. Next base: position 536,256 of record VZRJ01013834.1, read on the forward strand.
GTTTAAGGGTGTACTTACCTCCACAAAAATAGAGAGACGTAGCACATCCACAGTCCTTTTTGTAAAAATGACACCTGAAAGGCTTTCACTCATTGCACTCTCTCAGGTCAAATGTCAATAGCAATCCTAAACTTGTCCAGTAATTGCAGATACTGGAATCCTTTATTGCTGTTCTTGTCCAAAGTACCATCTATATCGACAAAACCAGAATCAAACATAACAATATTCCCATTCACTGGATGACAAATGTGTGAGGTGAAGCAAAAAACAATACCTGTTTTGAGGGAAATGCTACAGCTAATGCTACTGCTATGAGAAAGGCACTCATTACTCTACTGAACTTTGACAAGTAGTTCGCATCTATTGCTTGCTAAAAAAGACAAATTCCTGGCTTGAATATCTCCCTCTGAAGTTAAATGCAGCTATAGCACCTTGTAGTGTGGGTTTGTTTGTTTAATATATTCCATCAACCAAGGAGTTTTCTAGTCTGAAATATTTTGTCAGTTATTCAGCTGATTTTAAACATTGTCACTGTTAATTTCTTGCTATAGTTCAGTTACATAAATTACTAATTAATCTGCTTGATGTTACCCACTGAAGAACTTTCCCATTACTACTGGGGAGGGACCAAGGCAAATAAAGGTACACACATATGTAGGTATTGTCAGCAGCAGAGGTTCATCTAGCACTTAGCTCCAGTATCTCCTCTACTGACATTAGACTGTTAAAATTTCTTTATTGCACCTGGAAGACCTTGTTTTATTTTAAAATCTTACTATCATGCCTCATGAAAAAAAAATACTAATATTTACATTTTTTATCTCACCTTTTAGGGTGTTCCTCCAGACATGCACTTTTTATATTGCTAGCTCACATATTTTATTGGTGTGAGGATATACCTTCAACAAAGTTGTTTATTAGACTTCAACAGCTTCACAGAAGAAGAAAGTTATGGCCATTTGATTGAAGTATTTGCTTCTAGAACTCTAAGCTTCAAAGGAGTTATAGCAAAATGATGGAGAAAGTCAAGTGACATTGAAAATCAGAAGTACAATACTGTGGTGTACTGACCCTCAGCATATAAATGTCATATACTTTCCAATCATCTTTTATGAATTAGCTATATCTGGAAAAGCTGCCAATGCTTAAATTTTCAAACTTTTGTCAGCATATTCTCATGCTGAAAAGGAACTGGTGAAATAAATCTGGGTGACTTTTAATGATGGATATTTCAGCATTTGTTCAGGATTTGTTGCTTCTTGTTCAAGTATCTTACCTCCCTATTAACAGCATTTGCTGCAAATATTTTTTTGTTTTCTTGATAATGTCAGGGAAAAGGAGAAGATTTTTCCTTCACTTTTTTCCTTTTTCTTTACCATCAACAAAACCAAAGTTTACAAATTTACTGTTTTGTATATCCCTTACAAACAATTACTCTGAAATCACTCAAATTTAGAATTTGTTTTCAATTGTCCCTTCCCATACACAGGTCTCGTATATGGCATGGTTTTGCACTGCGTAAAATGTCTCTTCTCTCAAAGCAAACCAAGTACCACTCAAGATGTCTTCACTCTACACAGCACCCGAGCTGTAGGCCTTTATTCAACAACCACTTACTATGAATAAGCCAGAAATAACCAGAGCAGCAGAGAGGCAGACATCAAGTATTAACAAGGCTGAAAGAAAATCACTGGCCTAGCAAGAAGGATGGGACAGTTCAGGTCTCCATCTCCAAAATTTGGTTAGGGTGGAAGATGCAGTAAGAAAGAATGGTACACTTCTATTTCAAGGATATTGATGCGGCCCAAGCGAAGATTATGAGAGAACAGAAGAACAAGAGCCACCGCTCTTTTCTTCACCAGAGGTGTTACAAAAGGGGAAACAACTATGTGTAAAAAGGGTTGAAGGAGGAGTGATCTCTCCACCCACTCAGTCACCCAAAAAAATAGGATAGAAGGAGCAGCAGGAACTGAAATGCAGACTGAATTAGTGAGGTTGCCAAGTGTAACTACTGAGTATAACTTCTTCCTCAGCCCCTTTATTCTCTCAACCATTGTAAAGGATAAAAGGGAGACCTTTCAGACATATGCAGAAGGATTATCGCATAGCTGCTCAGCAAATGGCAAAACAAGCATTGAGTCAACTTTGTGCAACCTTTCCACAGTCCTTCTCCACTGCTGCCTTTCACCTGAACTGCCCTGATGACCCTTAGTTACAGCTCAGGATCAGTCCTGCAGAATACACAATGCACTTACATACTTCACAGTTTAATGGAAATAGTATTGAATTTTAGGAAAGTTTGGTTAGGTTTTTCTTCCCCTCTGTTAATGGCTTTGCTCCTTCCAAAATGACTCTTTTGATGTTACAATATTTATAACAAAAATTACAGGATAGCTGTTTTTCTGCTTTGGAAATTATTTCAGCCCTTGGAAGTATTAGGCAACCTGATTTACATTTTTTTGTCTAGATAGAAAAGTGTGGTCCATCTCTAGCAGTCTCCATGCAATTCCATAAGAGACTAGAATGCCTTTTAAAATATAAAATCATTTAGAAACATGGAAGTAGAAATACACCCTGAAAGCAAGTTTCTTTCAGCAGTTCTACAGGCTGTTCGTGACAACCCAGCTGCAAGCTTTTTATTTTTCTCTTGAAGCTTTAAAAAAAATGAAATATAGATGAAGGTCACTTTTTATTACATCTCCTCTCATTGTGAATGGGTTTATTTCTTTCTGCTTTTACTGCTAAGAAACTGCCAGTCTCAGCAGCAGAGATAGTAGAACACTTGTATTTCCCCCACTATACTGTAGAATTTTTAACAGATGGGCAAGAAAGTGAAGGGGGTTCTTGACTCATACTTAGGATAGATTTAGGAAGTGATATCAAAACACAACCTTCACTTATCCTCTAATATTTCCTTAAGGACTCACATGAGTGAGAGTTGAGAGACAAGCATTACTACAAAGTTCCTGCCTGGGAAAAGGAACTTTCTCCTTGTCTTTGCTCCAGAGCCATCCACACCTCCCCAGAAAACTCTGACTGCAAATCAGCTGCACCTGCACATTTCACTATTAAGGTTAAAGCCAACACTTCTCCCTTCCAGAACAACAGAGGTTCATGCTTAACACAGGTAGTCTCTCTTTTTTTTTTTTTTTTTTTTTGACAAGTATTTTCCCAGTGACGTTTCACTTCTATTTTTATGTGTTCCTGGAGGGCTATTCTCCATGCATTTGCATAGGGATGCTGAGAAACTATTCATGTTTGTGCCTCAGAGGTATAAGTTAGACCCTATTCAAGAGCTAGAATTTTTTTTTAATCCTACTTTTTTGTTTCTCGTGGTGGCATTATGGAAAAATTTCTCCCTTGAAGACACACAAATAGTATAAAAAAACCAACATAAACAAACCCTTTCACCTTTCTGTATGATTAAGTCATGGTTTCTTCTCTCAAATACAGAAAAGAACCAGTAAAAAAATCAAAACTTGTAAGTAAACTTGTAACAAGGAAAGTGCCTATGTGTAAGTAGAGTCAAACAGAAAGAAAAATAGATTCTTTCCTCTCTTCTGTTAACTACTGCTGTCACAATTCTGGAAAATGAAGGACAGTCCTGAGGTAGTAGCAGCAACAAAGTCCTGAAGGGCTAAAAAGGTATAATGTGAATATTTGCAGGCACATGCCTCCAGTGCCCCAAATGTCTTGACATGGCACTTCCAATGTCAGTGGTTACAAAAGGCTAATAGTTTAATTACATTTACATATTATTATACATACTGCAATAGATATTATAAATATTTAAAATAACAATTGATTGAGTGTCCTTTCAGCTTTTGAACTGCTTACTGCATTATCATGAAAATCCCTCACATGACTGCCAGAGGTTTCTCCAATGCTGAAAGTGGCTCTGAGTTTATAGCTCTGCTGTTAAGAAATCCAGCTAAAATATGTTGAATGGAAAGGGAATACACAGAGCAGCATAGGAGATCTCCTGTTGTGGGTCTGCTAATGATTTCAGATGCTGAAAAGTGCAGCAAGACTCCGAGACAAAGAGAACCTAGAAGAGTTAGATTTAACAAAAAGTGACGGCAAATATCTAATAAGTATGCTTTCCATTTCCATAGCAACTTGCATCAAAGAAATGAAAAGCACTTTAAACATCAATCAATTTACCTTCAACAGTACTGTGTGGAAGGCAAAATATATATTAGAAGAAGTAAAGTTGCTTCCTGGTGATTGCTGGGCTGTATTTTAGGAGTCCTTTTTCCTACCTCTGCACTAACTTCCTCATTAACATTCAGACTTCCAATCTGTCTTTTTCATGTTCTCTCACACAGATTGTTACCTAAGAGGAGTGATCAGAGACATTGGAATAAAGAATGAAGGTCTTGGGAAGTAATGAATTTAGTTATTACTGAACACCACCAATCAATATAGCGTAGTCTAAACAGTCTTATCTGCTGTAAGTCATCACTGAAAGAAAGTGTCTGCAATGGCAGATGCCAGAACAACGGTGGCCTCTTTCATCAAGAATTTTGCCAAAGTACTTGTACAAAACCCATATTTTGGCTGTCTATACTAGGCAGGTACAGCATGCATGCTGTAATGCCCAATGGGTAGGCACCATGACCCAGTATAAGTTACTTTGTGCCTGTAAATGATGGGTGGCTTTAAAATATTTAGAAAATAACTTTATACCAACAGCATGTCTGAAGATAAAAGAGAAACCTAGCAGGTCTTCAATTAGTATATGTGACATACCTACCCCCAACAAGAGAAAATAAAGTCAACCCTGTTCCTCCTGCTCTTGAATTTTTGCAGTTGGGATCTAAAGCCTGAAAAAGTAATTTTTATGCTCTGGAGCCCACACAGACTGAAATTGAAATGGTCATCTATTGGCAAAGCACATTGTGGTAACTCTGGATGTTTTCTTTTATTATTCAGTTGGCTCTGCTGGCTGGAATGAAAGTGAAGATGACAGACAGGATTTTAGTCTCTAGAGAGAGAACATCTCTTTGTAAGACTGGGTCTTGCACGATCACCACCACTGAGGATAAGGTTAGAGCTGGTCATGGTGGATAAATTCCCTGCCTTTCAGTGTCTGAATAGGTTGCTTTGCTAGCAAGAAGCTGGTTAGGATTAGTCCAAGGGAGTCTAAAGAGTAATGAGAAATTTTTTCCTTGTGTTTTGAATGACTCTAAGAGTTTTTGAGAAATGCAAAGGCCCTTTTGTCCAGTACTTTATATCCACTTTTCCAGAAGTGGGTACTTTAGCTAAAATCAAGCTGACAGCTAAGGTTAGCATTTGGCATCTAGTAATCTAAGGTTTTGGCTGAATGGCATTTCAGAGTTCAAATGAAAGCAGATGCCTCTCATAAGCACTATTTTGATGATTTTACTACTTACAATGGATCCTTGGGATAGGATGAATTTGAATGTAAGAGTTAGGGCTTGGATTTTTAAATCTAAAGATGAAGAGTTCTTTTTTTTCACTGGGTGCTAAATGGCTCTAAGTGATGGCAAGAAGGCAGGGGCCACTTTCAGTGTTCACTTTTTCAGAAGAGATGGATTCCCTTGGCTAGAATGGAAAGGTTAAAGTTAGGAATTGTGTCAGGATTTGCTATTCTAGAGATAGAAAGATGTAGATGTTTAGAGTTAGGCAGAAGTTTAGTATCAACTATAGCCAGTATGAGATGAGCTCTTTCATTGCTGGAGCAGCTCCCTTGCATTTAATTACACTAAGATTTAGGACAAAGTAATATAAAATATAAAATACACTCTTTGCTGAATGCTAATGGGCCTGAGAGTAAGAAGAGGTTAGGTATTTTTTAAGTCCCATGCCTTACGTACATATTTTCTGAGGAGATGGAACCCTGAGCTATAATTAAGGTTAGAGTTAGGGCTACTGGTTGTATGTCAAAACCAGAGAACCTGACTTAATGCTCAGTGCTGCAAGTCCCATGGCGAAGAACTGCACTGCTGCTGTCATTTGTGGCTGATTATTTATGCTTCCTTTCACTGCTCAGGTAGTTCTGCTGGCTATAATGAAGGCAAGAGCTAGTTAAAGATTCAAAACCCACAGCCTGAAGAAATTATCTCCTTGAACTCTGAGTGTTACAGAGGTTTTGTTATGTATTCTAAAAGCCTGCTATACTAAAGAGATCTTGTTTCAGCAAGAGTGACCAAAACAAGTTAAGCCCGGTGTATTAAATCTCATACCTACAACTGGATACATGGATATAATTCTAGAATTAGTTCAAAGTTTAGATAACAAGGCAGATATCAGAAATTGCTCTTTTTAGCTTTGGAATATCTCTGAGCAAAGGAAAGTGTTTTGAGAAAAATGTTTCTCAAGATACCACCAAACACTGTTGAGTACTGCTGTTCTTTTGGGTTCATTGCAAGTTTTTGGTCTTGTTCAGGTAGGGGCTTCCTAGCTAAGTATGTATCAAGCCTTTGTTTTAATTTTGTTTTCAGAGAAAACAGAAAGTGATGGGTTTGGAGTTTGTACCAGCTTTCAGCCTCTGCTCGTTATTAAGGAAACAGAACAAGTCATTCTCAGAGGTTGAGAGTCTGCTGTAACTTACAGGTCTAGGGGAGTGCACTCTAGTTTATCGTATTGTAATTTTTAATAGCTTTTATTCAAAACTGATAACATTCTCGTTTATTTGCTTAGCTTCTATAACACATGAAAATACATTAGCAAGAAATTAAGTTTTTAAGTATGTTGATTTTTAAAATCTACTTCAAAACCATGTTTCTGTTATGATAATGTTTATTTCACAATTAAGGTTTTACCATATTTGAACTGGGAATACCTGGAAATGAACATACTCATGAAGGAATAATCAAATGGTTTCAAAATCTACTAATCCTATCTATGCCTTTTTCACCAACCCTCAGCACAGAACACACCCAACAATTCACAGGAGAAAAAAAAGAAGAAAGCATTCTTTAACTGCTTGCATACATTTTTCAAGTGGAGTAAAAAAATAATTACTTTTACCTATCAAGTGCTTTTATAAACTATTGTTCTGGTCCATCTATAGCACCAAAACAAATAGCTTTGTCATCCCCTTCCACTCATACAAGTTAGAGGTTATCAGAATTTATGAGCTATAGACATCACAGCCTTTCAGAGGAGATGTCATATGCATACATCAATGCATACATTGATGTCACATGCAATGATGATGTCACAGAAACACTCTCTCTCCCTTCTGTTGTTATGGAGATACACATCCAGCTTCTATACTGAGTGATCTTCACTGAAGATAAGTTTAGGAACTGATCTCTAAGTTATTCTGGAGAAGTTTAGCTCCAAGAAACCTTTTTTAATTGAGGATTTGAAAGGAGGACGTTTGTTTCCTTTGGGTTGTTTTTGAACAAAAGTATGTGAGTCACTGGAAGACAGGACATAATCTGTTTAGATGCAACTGATACAACGTTCTACCAAAGAGAATGTGCACAGGTAGATATTAAAGAAAAATTTAAAAAGAAAAAGAAAAGAAGGATATCAGACCTTTTTGTTAACTCCTGATCTTATTGATGAGAATTGAATTATGGGCACACTAGGGCAAAGGAACCATCTTCTGACATAGTGGAGGCTCTGGTTTCAGAAACAAAGTAAACAAGGAAAGAAAAACGTGGAGGGTTCACACCAGACTTGATCACATTTCTACAGGCTTCAGATGACTGATTTCTACATTCCCTAAAAGCTGTTATATTGGTGAAATTGCACTACAGGCAATAAGGAAGATCTGTGGTGCATTTGCAAGTGAAATGAGTGGGCACAAATGCTACACTTTTATCTCTGTAATTCATCATATTAAAACTAATCATGGCAGGTGTAATTATCTGACCACCAAAAATAAATAAGTAAGCAAATAAATAAATGAATAGCTCTCAATTTTTCCTAAGCATTCTGCTTTTCCTAAGCATAATAAATCTATGGGTTGGAGAGCAGGATGAAATCTTCCTTACAGCAGAAAATATTTTGGGAAGAAAATGTGAGTTAGGAAAACTGCTAAGATTCTGTTGTCACAGAGGGAAAGGAGAGGAGAGGAAAGACAATTCTGTTTCTCAGTGTGTAATCATTTTTGAAAGAATAAGCCATACCTTTGTAGTATATTCCAAAATCAATTTTGTTTTTTGCAATTTGAGTCAACTCTATTCTGTTCGCTAATGTAGCATGGAGCAGTCAGCCTCAGTCTGGAAAATAACTTTCTGTTTTCACAGTGTTTGCAGCTGGAATAGAGTCTTCCAAACATCTCACTTAAATCCATATCTATTTAGTACTGGCTTTTGCACTGTGTTCACACTGAGTACAAATTTAAAGGACATCTTCATGTAATCATTGGAGGTCCTGAAACAGCAGCTGCTATGAGGGGTGTGTTTTATTCCTTCAGAGGAAGGGAAACAATATCTTGAAAGTGGAAACACAAATGTAAACATTTCTGCAAAAGGACAAATACTAAAACACCTATATCAAATGAAAAAATGATACCTTTTTAAATTAATTTTCTTTCCCATTAACTATGGTTAGGAGCTATGGATTTGAAAGAAAAAACCAGTAATGCTTCACAAAGAAAACTGTACTTCATGCAATGGAGAGTCTGAGTGTTTTTTCTTTTAAATTGACTGTCTCTATGTATGAAGAACTTCCTTAGAACGGATACAAAGGAATGTGCAAGATTCTCTGCCACCAAGGAGTCTATAAACAGGAATATTTCACTGCTGCTTTGCTCATTCACAGTATTGTACAGGGAGCAAGCTCTTTTTTTTTCCTATCTGCTGGTTTTGCTGGTGCACACTGAATTTTGACAGTGAGTGAGAAGGCTGAAACATGAAGTTACATGCTGCAAAGTGGCAGTGAGAAGTGCGATGTGTGGTACACATATTGATCACAGTCTTTCTAAAGTAAAAACATTCAGGAGGTTCAAGGAACTATTCTGGCAGGGGTGTCACTGAGCAAGAAGTATCCGTGGTCTATCGGATAAACCCAACAATGTTGTGTCAGATCTTCATCAAGACTTCCTCCACATACATACAGAAAGCAGTTTTAAACACTGCTCTCATCACAATAAAAGTCACAAGAGGAGACGTTTCCTCTGACTCCTTTTAGAACCTGGGTGCAGGCTGAAATCCCTGAAATAGATCACATATTGTGATCCAAGGTTAGCTGAATGCAAAAGTATGTTGCTGCTTTATTTTCCTTACGAAATTCCCTGCCCCAGGGCAAAATGTTGTAGAAAGAAATTATGACATTTGAAGAATACCTTTCTGAAATATATGGTGCCTCTGAAAATATGGTACTACTGCATTTGGGAGGTAATATTTAAAGTGTCAGTGTTTAGTACCAAAAAGAAGACATTCTATCTAAAAGTTAACAGCACATCACAGCACAGAAAGGGCTTTAGGATTTTTTGAATATTGGTAGCTGAATACCTGGACCCATTATTTGCCTGGTATATAAATACATACACCTTTGAAATAAAGATAAAACTTCTAGGATGATAGACATTATAGACCCTAATGACTGATCATAACTACAAAATGTGCCTGCATCCAAAAAGCACAGAACTCCATATGTTACCAGAAAATCCTTAGCTTCTCCAAACTTCAAAAAATGTATTAAGACAACTATTTAAAATACTAAATATCTTCAGGCTGAGATCTTCAAAGTTCAAGAATCTCTTAGATTTTTCACGCTTAACAGTTAACACCTACCACTGCAACCAGTAACTAAAAAGCTTGAAAGATACATTTTTTCAATCAAATATGTGTATGGTATGCCATCATTACATTTCCTGATGCTGCCTACAAATGTGTTTGCTTCACTTAGAATATATATTTCCCCAGTTCTTTCACAAGAAAAATATGACAATCAATCCTGACCTTTTTTTAAGTCTTAAAGAAACTCAAGAATATTGCTCACCCTGTCAGAAGTAAAATTAATTACTGCAAAACTTGAAGTTGGGTTGTAGTTTTCAAATGACGAATATTTACTTCTTGTCAATATATTTAGATGTTTTATGAGAACAGTAAGTTTCCCATGGAGATATAAATAATTACAGTGTTTTCAGTTCAGACTTTGATAAATTACTTGATTTGAATGCTAAATTCATAAAGCTAGTGATGATTCTTTGCTTTTGGATTTAACATTTCATTTCCTATTGCTCATCATGGTAGTATGCTTACTGGGAACTAGTTTGAAGTTGTGCCTGAATATCTGCAGATGAAGGAATGTAGGAGAGAGATGAATGTCTTACTTATGGTAACCACCCAGGTTGAGCATTAATCCACGGTATGCAAATTGCAGAGTTAAATATCATCTGTACTAATCATTTTATCTGAGGTTGACTGAACTGAAATCAATCTGTGGTATGTTGTGACATATTAGTGTTCATTGTCAGCTTATTTCAGAAGAGAACTATCATGACATGCTTCTGTCTCACATAAAAAACCAGATAGTTTTGTCTATGTAACCCTCACTTTTCTTAATTTTGCTCATTCTCTACTGGTGATATTGCCTTACTAAATATGTAATGATTAAATTAGGGCAAGTAAATGTTGGATTTTTATGAACTTTCTCAAGATCTCATTGTCTTTAGTGATGTTTGCAGCAGATTTTTTACATTGTTAACGGATTTGATGACTGCATTATCTAACTGTTCTTATTGTTTAAGATCATTTTTAGAGATGCCCATATTGGAATATGCATACATCAGTCTCATGAATATGCAAGTAACATACACAATATTTGTTTTGAAGTTTGTATCAGTACTAACTGTTTGTGGTTTTTTCCACATTCACTTTTAAAGGCCCTGGACCAAAATTTCAAAATACGATCTATCTGTTGATGATTAACATGTAGGAACATGATGTAGGAATTTCTGCACAGTAAAATAACCTCTGGGTATATATTAGTTTGTCAGGTGATCTCATGCTTACAAATTACCCACAAAGAAATTTTCGAGCACTGCAAACTTTTACACAAAAAAAATCAACCACACATGATTGTGTTCTATTTTTGACTATTTTAAATAAGTTCTACCACAGCAGCTTACATGTCGTCATCTTTAGCCAGTTACTAATAACGAATATTAGGCAGCCTCCAGTTTGCATCAGATATGTTAGAAGAATGCGAGACTGAACACACTCCAGTGATTTAATTATGTAAACAGACAGTAACATGATAGCAGACAGAGGAAGAAATTAATCTAATGTCCTTTATGTCTCTCTTTTTTTCTTTTTTTTTTAAATTTTTATGTACTAGTATACACTAGAAGAATCCTGTTTCTCTGTTCATAGATCCCTCCTTACCTGCTAAGGCCCCGATGTATGGTGAGACTCAAAAGGTAGTAAATGCCTGCCCCTGCCATGCTCAGTGCTGCTCTCAGATCTCCCTGGGAAGAGAAGGCTCGTTGGTAGGGCTCCTGATGGCTCCCTGAGGACTGAGGGAAACCTTAGGTGACTGCAGCCGGCCCATAACCCCTACAGTCTGGTGCCCTCACTCTCTCCCCCATTGACTGCTGATTTACATTTCCCCTTTTAGCCCAGGAAGGCTCTAATAAGGCAACTGGTTGAGGAGCACCAAAGCTCCAGATCCCTGCTTTTTCTTGTCAGGGGAAGAGGCTTCCTGTGGAGCTGACTGACTTTAGTTAAAGGCTCTCTCCAAACTGACATAAAGGAGGAAATTGTCCCTAGAGACTGTCCTTTGTCCTTTTTATCCTTCTCCTCTCAATTTTAAGTTCCTAAGGATGATTAACACAGTGAAACTTGCAAAACATGAAACATTCCCATACAGCAACGTTGAATCGAAATCCCAAAGTTGTCTCCTATGGCCTAAACAACCTGTTCAGAAAAAACCAATTGAGCATACAGAAACTTGTGTAAAATCAGCATAAGATAAACCTAATCACAGTTATGCTTGCATTCCTCTACTGTATAAAATCAGGCTGATCAAGTGAATTAATCAGGACACCACAAGCTCCTTTCCTCTGTGGCACTGACAGAAGAATGAGCATGGGCTGGCAGGGACCCGGGCCACTAAGAAAGCTCCTCAGAAAGAAGATTCCTGAAAAACATGGACCAAAATTTCAGGCTCCACAGAGGATCTCCACAGGAGCCTTTTCAGGCTCTGTCTTCTATGAATGGCATCAGTGGGTGCTGTACTGGCATTTGGCCAGTGACTATGCCTTATGACTTGGATTGCAAAGCACATGAGCATAGTTAGTGCTACTTAAGGGAACAATAACTAATCAGTTTAGGGAAGAGATGATACTGCTTGCTGTAAGCAAATGCATGCTTCTCTCTCCTACCTAATCACATCCTCCTTTTTTCTCAAGAACACAGGAACACTTCTCTGGAAACTGAATGCAGATGAAAATATAAAGTGGAATGAGAACTGGATTTAAAACTCGTGTATAATCAGTCTTTATGAATGAGATGAAGGCTCAGTTAAGTCTCCTCCCCTCTCCCTGCTCAGCGGGTGCTGACACAAGAGCAGAATTTATTGCACAGTAAGAATACTACAATTGCTATTTGTAGTAGTCCCCTTTCAAGTTATAACATTAAGAAATAATATTTCAGGGCCAGATGTGCTATTTAATCACTCCTCTCCATTCTCCTTCTCCATTTTTGTGAAAGTTGTTAGAAAAATATGATGGTGAATAATGAATTAACATAAGGCCCTGACCTGGATTTTGAGGGAGCAGTTGTTTTATTACCTGTCCTTCTCTTCTGTAATTTTCTCATCATTTCATGCTTCAGAAGGCAGAGTTCAGGAAACTTTGATTTAAGATAATAATGCTTCCAGGTAACATTCTGAACTTGCTTTATGAAAGCCATTTCAGAGGTTAATCTACAACAACTCCTTCAATATATACAACAGGAGGAAGCTGTGTACTAGTTTTGACTTTGGTGGTCACCTATGAGACTGTCCATCCCAGAGTCTACATACATGAAGAAAGCTGTTTGAAGATCTTAAAAATGAAAATTAGGTATGCCACTCTTTGCTAGCCTATTTTAAATCCTGTTTCCTTCTTTTCAAGTGTTGGAAGGATAGAATGGGCAGTTACACAACACTCATCATCCTGAAAATGCAATAAACGATAGCCAGCTTTTTGCACTGATTAAAAAACTCAAACAAACAATAACCCTCCCCCCCCCCAAAAAAAACCACCCCACCCTAAACAAACAAAAAAAACCCATTTTATATGAAGTCTTATTTCTCTGCCATCCCCAGGGAGGGAGAAATTCTTTCTCCAGTTCTCTGCCCAACTATTTTCTATGAATTAAGGGAGCTCTTATCAAGTGAATCTAAAGCATTAATTGCTATCCCTGGACCTCCTAAACCCTCTACTTGTGAACAGTGCTTCGATGTAAAATACTATTTCTGTAGAAGAATTCCTAACCAATTGGATCTTTGTGATTTTAGTTCAGGCCATAATGAATTAAAAAGCTGTGGGTGCTTTTCAACACTACAGAAAGAAACGGGGGAGGGAAATATTTAACTTTTAGAAAAAGCAGAGAAATCAACAAAAGGTTACCTTTTCTTCAATGTTATGCACAGAAGAAACTATCCTGTGAGCTGCCCTGTAAAATCCTGTGAAGATTTAAACTATCCAGCAGACATCAGTAGGAACGGGGAGTTTCCTTCTAATCTTCCTGTCAGGTGGTGTTTTCAATTAGCTGCAGATAATCTGACACAATATCAGTTCTGTGAGTTAAGGGCTTGATAAACAAGCCAAAGTGTGCAGTGGCATAAGACCTACTCTTAAGGCACAGTCTCCAGACAGCAGGTACACTTCTGAAGGTCAGTGTGACATTTTTATCAGCACAATAGGCAAGTGGGAGCCAAAGATGCTGCATCAAGACAAATAGAAGCATATGAAGAGACACAGAGATAAAACACTAAAATAAATATATTCTCACTAATAATATTGCATTTAAAGTAGCAAACATGAGAAAAAGGTCTGTGGTTGGCAGAGTGCGGTGAATCAGTTCAGAAAATCCTGCTCTGATTAAGTTCCAAAATTTATGATCTAAATCAGTTTGAGATCCTTCCACTCCCAAAGCAATGTGTGCCCCTAATCCTTTAGGTCTTTTTATTTAGCTTCAGTCTCAGAGTCTCAGAATAAGAGGGGCAAAGGATTTCCTTGTTTGCAAGTATACTAATTTGTTGACTCCAGCCTGTCCTTGGAAGGTTGCATATCATCAAAGAGCCTGATGTGTTTTTCCACAGAATTAAATTACATGAAGAGGTTAAAATAAAGGTGTGTTAACAACACAGTGTACCTAACACTAATTTCACTGGCTGTTATTGTGTTAAAAGACAGACTTCTCATTTCTTTCTCCTACTCTGATGTGTTACATCATCCCTAGAACCTGGTCACTCTTCTATACGATGAAATGCATCTGAGAAGAGCATGAAGATCAGAAACTCCAGTATATTGAGAATGAGTGACTGCAGCATCATCAAAACCGTGCTAACCCACAGCACCTTACTCTCAGGAATGCCATTTCAATCTGGGAAACATGATCCATAATTCAGTCCTGCTGCTTCTTCTCAGCCCTTGCTTTCTGAAAGGGATAATAAGAAATCTCCTGCTGTGATTTTGAGCTCTGCCTGAATGAAGATTAAGATCATATTTCATCCCTGTTCATGAATGACTTTTGCAGTGGAATAAAACAAATATCTACTTCTGTTGAACACTGCATGCAAAGCAATGAATCTCCTCCTGGTTATAAAAGGAGCAGGGACGGGTCCTACACAAGTGCAGGAGGAAGACAGCAGAAGAAGCTGAATGAATGGATCCTACACGTGAAGAGGCCAATATTGTGCAGTGGACAGAGTGATGACCTGGGCAGAGAACCCAGAGGTTATGCTGGGGGCTGCCAAGGGCTCACTTATGCAGGCAGCCCAAGTGAGCACACGGGGGCCATGCTCAAGAAGGACCAGGAGCAGGAGGGATCTTTAATACGAGTGTTGCAGTGTCCGTCTCAGATAAGGTGAGTAGACATGATACTAGGGCTACTAGCAAACTCAAGTTTTTGGGTTTTAAAATTTCACAGGAAAGTAACCAGGGGTATGTATGAAGTTATTTACCATCTTTGCATAATTATTCAGCCCAGCCTAAATGTTCACCTTCTTTGACATGCCATGTAAAAAATTAACTGTAGAATAAAGATAGCAGTGAAGAGCACACTAATTCAGTAGTGTTTTCATTTGAAGTTTGTAATCTCAAGCAGACTCACAAAATAAAAGAAATGGATAGCGAAATAGAAACTAATGACAATTTTCTGTTCATGCCGAAATATTTCTTAAGGAGAAAGGAAATTAGGTTATGCCTGGACAAATGTTCCCTGCCACTGTCTTATATAAAGACCTTCCTGCTCTACAGGAAAAAAAAGAGTTTCATCTTTAGTCTGAGAACTGAACATGAAAAGAAACTCACAGTCCTCTATGGCATGGCCATGATACTGATTGATACTTGATCTAAAGAAGAAAGTTTAAAGGAAAAATTGTCTTTATACCTTATGAGCCCAGATGTTTGAAGGGACAGAAGTGAGAGCAGAGGTGGCACTACATGAAATACAGCAACAGAGGCATGTCAGGACACAGTGAGGTGTGTTGTCTAACTTGGTCCGCAGAAGCTCACTACAAAATACAAAAATGAAATTAGGAATTGCAGTGTTGAAACTGTAAGCAGTGCTGGCTGTGCTGATGCTACAGAAGGCTGCCAGATGGACCCAAAGCTGCATATGCTCATTGCCCAGAAATGTTTTTCAAATCAAGCGATACACTACCAAAGCCAAAATCTGGAAAGTCACAAAAGTCTCTGACCTCTGCATTCTCAGGGTGCTCCCTGTGCAGCTGCCATGTGCTGGCAGACACCATGTATGAAAGCAGACCACTAGAGGTGTTAACAGCAAAACATCTCTTTCCATCTCACTTCCCTATGGAGGCTGGACTGTAAACAAACACACAATAGTGAAATAGTTCAAAACCTACAGTTTTAGCCTACACCAGACATTTGTGCTGTTCTCAGCCAAAGATGGTTGGTACTACCTGTTCTTCCATGGCCACTACCTTGAGTGTAAACTCACAGAGCTTTCACATGGACCCATAGAAGGGCTTCCTCTTTAAAACAACACGTGAATCTCTCCAGCACTAATAGGAGCTTTATTTATCCATGCTTGGGACTGTGCTGATTAAACAAAGCCTATAAAAAGGGAAAGTTGCTGTTCAGGAGCACAGAGCAGGCCTCAGATTTGTTGCAAGCTATTGCAGGCAACATACCAAATACCTAACTACATAAACAAATCAAGTTTCATCTTTAGGGATTCAGGTTTTCTACATAAAATCTTGGTTTGCACTACTGAGTGCTTTACTGCTTCAATTTCCTCACTTCTCAAGGTCACTCATTTCCTCCTGAATGCTAACCCAGCTGTCTTTTGAAGTGACAACACTTTTTTAAGTTTGTGAAATCAGTACCTGGTATGGGCTCATCTGGTATTCTGTGTGAAAACCCGAGTCTTCAATTATTCTGCTAACCTCCAGCTTCTCTTTCTTAAGAAAACCTGATAATTTTTATTACAGCAATCGAACCAAGCATTTTACTGAGGCTGAAGAAAATTAGATTTAACTCATTTTCTTTTCCTAGAAAATTAAATTTTCTCTAATGTCTTAACTACTGACCAAAAAACAAGTCTAAAGGGGCATCACTCCTTGGATCAGGGTCTCTTTTGGTCAATAGATCTGCCACCTGTCATATCAAGGCAAAAGCTGGCCTTATCTTTATTTAAGAATCTTTTCTCCAGTACATACCTTGAAGGTTACAGTCTTCTGTAAAGACATTTTAAAGACACTTGACACACACTCAACCCCTCATCCCCCCATCACAATTACAACCAAAATTCCCCACAATTTTTCCACAGTCTGGCAATGTCCAGTCCATGTTATGTCTTGCAACAGCTGTCATTATCTTGAATTCCTCTAGAGCCCCACTGTTGAACTCCTAGGTTGGCCTTAGCTGCCACCCAGGTGCCTACCAAGCACTGTCACTTCCCCTCCTCAGCAGTTCAGGGGGAGAAAAGATTAAAAACTTGTGGTTCAAGATAAAGGTAGTTTAAAGAAGAAAAGCTAAGGCACATGGAAGCATAGCAAAAAAAAAAGATTTATTCTCTACTTCCCACAAGCAGGTGATGTCCAGTCACTTCCCAGGAAGCAGAGCCCCAGTATGCATAGCAATTGCTTTGGAAGACAAATGTCGTAATAATGAATGTTAATAATGAATGTCCCCCTTCATCTTCTTTCTTTTAGCTGTTAGTGCTCAGGATAAGATCATATGGTATGGGTTATGGCTTTAAACAGTTTGGGTCTTCTGTCCTGGCTGTGTCCCCTCTAAACCTCTGGCCTACTCCCATCCCCCTGACCTTTGTGGGGAAGGTTGGAGAGGCAGCCTGGATGCTCTGCTAGCACCGCTCAGCAAGCGCCAAAACACTGGTGTGTTATCAACACCCTTCCAGCTACAAATGCAGAGCACAGCACTACAATGGCTGCTGTGGGGAAAGTTAACTCCATCTCAGACAGACCCAATATGATGTAACAGGAAATCTTGCTCTCGCACAACCTAAACAGCAGTTACCAGCTTAGGCTGAATTTAAAGTACATGTCTCTGGGTAAAAGCTGTAAGAAACTAAGGTGTGCAATGGTGGATCAAACAAAGGCCAGAGTGACCCAGTTTCATACCTATCACTGTGGCCAAGAGCAGAAGTCTGTAGGAGGGGTTTAAGAACTGGGAGAAATATTAAGTAGCCTTTTCCATGGTATGAGGAAGTCCATGGCCTTCCTGAGGCAAACCAGTATGTCTGGAGACTAATCAATAGACCTATTCTCTCTCACTTTTACTTTTAGGGTCTCTAATATCCAGTGGCGCACAACATTAACAGTAAGTTTTACAATGTAATTATGCATTGCTTGCAAACTGCGTCCTTTCCCTTAACAATCTCAGTGGGTACTCCCTAAGTTTTGGATTGAAAAGAACAGAATCAGCATTCCAGATGCAGTACCTCCATATATTTTATGATTTTATGGTCTGCTGTCATACCTTTAGTCATTCTCTTCCAAGTCAAGGACTCCAGCCGTGATGAGACTTTTTCTCTACGGAACTGGTTCCAAACCCATGGAGCAGCTTTGTTGCCTTTTCTGTGCCTTTCTTAGTTTGTCTGCATCATTTTAACATCTCCAGTATAATTTGACTCATTTTTTTTCCCACAACCTCTTAAAATATCTGTGGGATAATTTGTAGGAAACTTTGTGCATTTCACACTGATGCCCTCCATAAAATTTACATTAAAGTGACATACCAAGCTGCACAATTTTAGGATACTTAAGACACGGATCTGACTAATTTGAGATTATGTATTTACCATATAAATATTTATCAGAGAATATGTTTTTTCAAGAGGCATTATTAAGATTCTTCTGATAATTTTAAATATAATATTGACTCTTGAATGTTTGTGTTTTCACAATAACTTTATTTTCAAGTTACTAGCTTTTAAAGAAATCCTGCATAGTCTGCTACTTTCTGAATACTGTGCAATGTGGTGGTGGCTGAGCCCGCAGCCAAAGAGGCTGCGAAGGTAAGGCCAGTAAACTCTCTCCCTAGGTCATGGAGACAGGGAGGGTCTCCCCCATCCAGGCCCTGTAATGGTATAGTCCCCCTATTCAGTTGGTTTGTCCCTGTTAGCTGTCAGTCTATGTTCCTTATATGGTTATGTTCTAGAGAGTTCTCCCTTACTCGGCACCCCATTGGCCTTGTTCCCCTGCTCCTCCCCTCACCTACCCTTATTGGTTCTATGTATTGTAGTCCCACCTTTTCTCCTCCCTCTTACCCTCATGTTATTGGTCCTCGATGTTCTCTCCGCCCCTGTTTGGTTTAGTATATAACCTTGTGCACCCCTGTGTTGTGTGCTCTTCTGCCCTGATCCCTGGACCCATGCAATAAACCTGTTACTGCCTCAGAAGAGCCACCTCCCGACTCTTTGTCCCCGGCTTAAGGCGTTGGGTGTACGAGTGCCTGCGCTTCCATCTGCCGTGGTGGGATAGTGAGTGCTTGTGTAGAGGCTCCACAGCCACTCCTGAGGGTCACCAACTCCAGACAGAGGTTGGGGCTCCGGGAGTCCTTGGACCTTCGCCCAGGGAAGGCAAGGCACTGGACCTTTTCCACGGGCACCGTACACCACGCCGAGGCACCGCCGGACGCAGGGCTGCTCTTGGGAAGGTTGCGGCATTTACCATCACTAGCCGCGTGCTGCAACAGTGCAAGGCATTTTGTGTCTGACTCAGACTCATATCTCGTATATATGGCAATGCTTCTGGTCAATTCAGGGACGCTGGAAGAATCCCATGGGTTGTGGTCCAGAGACAAGAGAGGTCCAGGAAGACTTTTTAAGGATCAGCTTGTCCAAGTTCAAGAGTGGCACATCCTGATGAACAGGAAATCAAGCAAAGGTAGCAGGAAGCCTGCAGGTATGAATGAGAAGCTCCTGACAATAGAGGTGGAAGAGGGGAGAGATGACTCTGAAGGAATACAGAGACATTCTTTGCATGCACAAGTAGGAAAGCCAAAGTCCACCTGGAATGCAACCTGGAGAGAGGGGCTTCTACAGGTATATTACCAGCAAAAGGAAAACTAGGGGAAATGTGGACTGATGCTAAACAGAGGAATAGGAGGCAAATTACATGCGCAAGGCTGAAATACCCAATGGTTTCCATGCCCCAATTACAGACAGAAAGTAGTACCAGCCTTCAGGGATGCCAGGTCCTTGAGAACAGTGGGAAAGTTCGCAACAAGGTGGAGGAGGATCAGGTTAGTGAACACATCAATAAACTGCACACAAGTCCATGGGACCTGATGAGATAGACCTGAAAATGCTGAGGAAGCTGCCTGAGGAAGCAATGCCACTCTCAATTATCTTCAAGAGATCATAGTAATTGGGAGAGATTCCTGAGGACTGGGAGAACGCCATCACTCCAACCTTCAAGAAGGGCAAGAAGAAGAATCCAGGGAGCTAGAGGGTAGTAAACTTCACCTCAATCACTGGAATGGTGATGAAGCAAATAATCCAGCAAATATTTCCAAATATTTGTAAGGCAAGAAAGTAATTTGGAATAGTCAGCATGGATTTACAAAAAAGATTTGAAAAAAATTTGCAAAAAACTGGTATTCTTGTCCAATGGCACGATGAGCTCAATAGATGAGGTAAGAGCACAAGATGTTGTTTACCCTGAATTTAGGGAGGCTTTTGGCACTGTCCCCATAACACCCCACTGACAAAATTATGAAATACAGATTAGGTACATGGACAGTAAGACATATTGAAAATGGTCTGAAATGTAGGGTTTATTGAAGAGCTGTGATCAGCAGCACAAAGTCCATCCAAATGCCGGTCACTAGTGGTGAAGGGTCAATACTAGAGCCAGTACTGTTCAACAGCTTCATGATTGACCTGGATGATGAGAATGAGCCTGCCCTTGACAACTAGGATGGAAAAATAGAAGAAGAAATAGAAGAAAACTGACACATCAGAGGGTTGTGCTGCCATTCAGAGGGACCCCAAGGGTCTGGAGAAGTGACTTGACAGGAACTTCTTTGTTGATCCCTTGTTGATGTAGTTCAACAGGTGAAATGCAAAATCCTGCATCCAGGGGGTAAGAAACTCATACAACAGTACACACTGGAGCCAACAGTACACACTGGAGCCAACAGTATGGAAAGCACATTGACAGAGAACATCCCAAGAGTCCTGGTGGACAAGAAGTTGACCATGAGCCAGCAACATGCATTTTTATCAAAGGAGGCCTGGATTTGATTCCTACCCTCTATTTATCACTGATGAGAAACATCTGGAATGCTGGATCCCATTCTGAGCTCTCCAGAATGAGATTCTCTTTCTCATTCTGAAATGAATGAGATTGTCTTCTCTTGAACATCAGTCTCACAGAGTCTCAAGAGAGACATGGACATACAGGACTCAGTCCATCAGAGGCCATGGGGATGATTAAGGTACAAGAACATCTGACATATCGGGAGAGGCTGAGTGAGCTGGAACTGTTCAGCCTGGAGAGGAGAAGGCTCAGGAGGATCTTCTTAATGAATATAAATACCTGATGGGAAACAGTAAAGAAAATGGAGCCAGATACTTCTCAGTGGGAAGGGCAATGGCTACAGGATGCAAAAATTTTTATTTAAACATAAGAAGAAAACAGTTTGAGGTTTTTTTGTGTGTTTCATTTTGTTTTGTTTTGTTTTACTGTGCAGGTGGTCAAACACCTGGAACACATTGCTTGGAGAGGCTGTGGACTCTCCATGGAGCTACTCAAACATCAGCTGAACATGGCTTTGCACTATCTGCCCTAGTTCTCTATGTTTTGAAGAGGGGGACTGAACTAAATAATCTTCAGAGATGTTTTCCTACCACATATATTCTGTGACTCTCTGAATGCCAAGATCTTCCAATTATGTCTGATATCATAAATTAAAAAGAAGATTTTATGTAAAACACCTCCATAAATATCTATATCTTTGATTTACCTGTGACTTCAATAATCACAATTCTGTCAAGTTTGTATTGTAATTCTTTCCAAGGGGTTCTTCCACATAAGAATTGCTATTTTCTCCAAATATATTAAGGACATACTGCTTTGTCACCTAGAGATATCTTCTGTGTCACTGTATCCTTATATCATACAATTTTACCCTAGATAACTATAAGAAACTCTTAATGTAAGAAACTCCTTGGGTTACTAGAATTGGACCACAGACACAGAGGTAATATGGCCATAACTGAACACTTAGTGAGATGCATATTCATTTCTTTGCTTTTTGAAGTGCTGTCATTATTAAACATCCTTAAATTATTCATAAATCTGTTTTAAGAGAAGAGACTATTTGGTGTGATGTTAATTTGCTGCCAGAGAAGGGTTCCTCAAGTTACCAACCTCTGTCCATTATCCTTTTTCCAAACCTAATACTTAAAAACCTAGGATGCATATGTAAACAAAAATAAATATTTCACCTCCATTAGTTTAATGGAGAGGCTGACAGACAATTTCACTCAGTCTTCATGTCTCCCTTTTGCTTGACTCAAATTCATCCAAATTCATGTAAACGTTATTGGCCTTTTGGTCCTATCCGTTATCTCCTTCCAGACTCAAGGAGATGTAGAATTATTATACAAATATAAAGCATATGGAGAAAAATTCCATTTTGTTTAAATATCAGCTGCTACTCTGTCCATCTGATCACTATCAGCTGTCTGCTAGTGCAGAAACTTCTTTTCTTTGTTAGATAAGATAGGGATGTTTATAGCAGTAATAAGGCTCATAGGGGTTATTAATAGATGAAAACCAAGAAGTGTCAAGAGCTGTTATCATTTTGTACCTGTTTGGACCATAGGTCACCAATCTTATAATGACTGCTGTGTTCTAACAAACATGAACAACCAGAGCATTAGCAGAGCAAGGCAGAAAACTGGAAGATGTGAAGATGTGCTGTTGAAAAACTCTGAGTGAGATCTAGCTTGGAATGAGGGCATCTGAAATTAGTCTCCTACATGTGTACTAGCTGCCTAAGCACCTATTAGTTTGAATGGATTGCTACTCAGTGCAGTCAATGGATCCTGAAAAGTGCTCTGCATGCACTAAAGTACATGTTTGTTGCATGGCCATTTGAATCTCACCCTCTTGAAAATAAGGAGAGACCAGGACCAAATGACAAGCTGATTTGCGTTTACATTGAGCACAGAGTACTCCAGACTGTATGAAGCATACTAGCTCCCAAAAGTCCTTCAGGTGAGAACAGCTGAAAAATATGACTTTGTGTAAAAGATTAATTATTTTTCCATGTTATTCTAACACATCAGAGTGAGAAACCTGTGAATACAGTTAGCTAGGCGGCAGGTGCCACCCATCATAGACAAGCTGGAAGTTCAGCCTCATGAGGAAAGGAGCAACTCCTACCCCTCCACTATAGTTAAGAATCCCAAAGGAAGTTAGACCCTTTCCTGCAAATGAGAAAGGCATGATTTTCTAAGTCTGGTGCCCTGGGATAACACCTGAGATAACACCTCCCATCTAGGAGGTTAAAAAACTCCCAGAAGGTGTAAACAAATGAACAGCTGTGTGATCATTTCAAAGCCACTGCAAAGAGAAAGTGGAATTTCACTAAAGACAACATCAGTGTGACTACTATTCATGGCACAACACTGAAGAAGTTGTGCTTGCAAATCTCCTGTTTGGGACTCCTGCATTGTGCCCCTCAATCTTCCTTGCTTGACTCAACAGTGGTGGATGTAAGAGAGGAACAGCTTGAGATTTCTTAGCTATAGAAAGCCAACTTAGCTATAGCTAAGCCACTTAGCTATAGAAATTGCCAAAACAGCTGTGGCTGCACTCCCAGAAGACCTCCATGTCTTTGTACAGCTCCTTTGCACTGCAACATCTTTGCAATGGAATTTGGCCTAATTTGTGGCTCCGTGATCTCCAGCTCTGCATAGTCTCTGCCTGTTCTCCAGCACAACTATGTGAGATCATAAACCCAGAACTGAAAGCTTCATGTAACGGTAGAGATGCCACATGCTAGGACAGCTGCCATACAGTCTGCCAGAAATTCACTGGATTCCTTCTTCTACTTTGAGTCTGTTGGCAGCTGTTGTGCCATTTCATTCCTTGCCGACCAGAAACCATGCAGTGCAGAGCTTGCGCACAAACTTCTCATGCAACTTCCACTACATCTGGTCCAAGACTGTTAAACTACAGAATAAAGAGCTCTAGTATGAAGTTCCAAGTGTCCCAAGACCTGCACTATGGCAATCACTGCTTAAATATGTCCAGTGAATGATACTGCATAAAGTATATTGACTCTAAATGCTCTCCAAAGTGTTTAATATGCACGTGAAAAGATGTCTTCTGTAACAGTTTTAGGTTGGGTTTCTGCCTGAGTAGCAAGGCAACATTTTCTTCCTGGATTTCTGACACAGATCTTGAGTACAAAATTATTTCAGATGTCTTTGGCAGCTCCTCTTGCTTATTTGCAAGTTATATAATAAATAAATTTTTTATGTTTTTTACTGATAGAGCTTGGCTTTTCACAGATTTCTCTTCAGTTTGGGCTAAAGCTAGCTGGAAAAGAGTTTTGCTGGAATATTTTTCACCGAGGAATCTAATTGTATCAAATAAGGAAATCCTGTAGATTCTGTTTCAATTTTTTTGTGGAGAGGAGACAGGAAAATGTTCAGACACTGTCAAAATATTTTGTCATTTTCTTATAAAATGATTTTTAAAATTTGTTTTATTTTGTATGGAATACTGTAACATAACATTTAAAATTGTCAAAAATCAGAGCATTTTTGTCAAAATAAAATATTTTCATCAACTCTAAATGAGGTTGTTTTTTGTTGATTTTTTTTGACATGAGATTTGGAAATGTGGTTTTGGCTCTCTTTTCAGTATGAAATATACCAGATAGAACATTCACCTTCACTTCAGCAGTGCTAAATATGCCCCTCTCCAAAGTACAACAGGGTCAAGGAAGCAGCCAACAGAGACAGCTGTAAGATGCCAGTGACTCCTAGTATTTGAACATGCCATCAGCTACAGTTGTGAGGAGTTGCACCTGATTTCATACAAGCATTTTAAGATAGAGAGAACAATATGTCATGATGGTGCCAGAACAAAAAAGAGTGCAAAAATTAACAGAGAAGTTGATGCAGGTGAAAAGCAGTATAAAAGAGGGATAATTATTTGTATAGGAAGATTTAGTCTGACATTGTGACACATCTGTGAAAACCTCATGCCACTATTATTCATGCCAGAAGAGTTATGTAGCTTCCAGAACACAATAATTAAATTAGACAGGACTCCAGAAAAACTGAAATAAAGCAAAAATATATAGTGCTACAGGGGAGATTAAGCCAAAAAACCTGCTTATATCCATTTGGAAATACATACCAAAGAAACAATTATTTTTGTATTTATCCATACTGATTTTTCCATATGTCTCTAACTGAAGCATGTGGTGCAAAGTATACATGCAGCAGTATGATGTGCTAATTACCCCGAGAAGATAAAATAGATATATAAAAATACTAAATAATTTTGTATGGAATAGAAACAAGAATTCCGCATCAGCAGTCAGGAGCTACAATCCTTAAGGAATGAATGTGAAAATACTACTGGTGTCATGATTATTTATAGACTTATAGACACATACACATGCATATGTGTCAGATGTTTCTAAAGGCTTTTGTAAATTATGGCTGTCTGTCTTACTGGCATGAGCAGTCTTGTCTGCCAGCATTTTCCCACTGAACAGTAATAAGGACATCCTGCAGCCATCACCAAGCCCCCCAGGCTGCTACCAGGAAACAAATGGCCATATTCTAAGCAATTCTTCAAGATTATGTTTCATTCCTTACACTACAGCTCATATCATTAATAAAAATTCCTTTTAGAGCTCAAAATTCAGTGAAACATAAAGCATACATTTATATAGTAAGTCAAATAAATTACTTGGGCCAGGATTCGTCCCAACTAACTCCTGCCAGAAAACCTGTCACTCTGGTCTCCCTTTATACTAAAAGAATAGAGAACACTGGAATAGAAAATACAGGAGGGTCCAAGAAAGATCTGTGCCAGGACCTGGGGGTGCACCTCTCCCTGTTGGCTGCATCGCAACCCTGGAGTGACTGTGCCTAAGACATGGTGTGAATCCCATCCTCAGTGCCTGTTCTGCAGTCTGTTTGGAAGTACAATTTCTCTTAACTCTTTTAGGTGCCTTGTTTGACTTCCAGTCATAAACTCCAGAAATGGCCTTTGAATATTGAAAGCAAAACCTACTTGTAACTAGATGGGTTAAGGAGGAAGCTCCTCTGGAAGTGATCAAACTGAGCTGTAGGGCTCCACAAACTCTGACTGCTTGCGTTGGTCCATTGTTTATTGCCTCAACTCATGATGCTAGGACCTCAGTTTAATTCATAGATGCAGATTTGGATAAAGCTGCTAATGACAGTGTAAATATTTTCCTTTTGTTTTCCTTCTAGAACAGTTGCAAGCTGAGTAACAGAAACAACATCTTTAACTTGTGCATAAGGCAGGATGCATAGGGCAGCTTAGTTCTCTGGCCCATGGACTCTTCCACTCTTCCTCTTCTGCTGCACTTCAGGTCTCCAGTTGGCTTGGGCTGCTTCCCAGATAGCCTAACAGTCTGAAAAGGAAGAGTCATTAGTATCTGCCTTCTTTCACTTCTAGTCTCCCAGGCACAATCTGTTGTAAATCACTTTCTCCTTCAGTAACAAAACTGGAGACAAATAACTTCAAAAGATTCAGAGCACAACATGTGTTAATATTAATGGGTAGTAAATAAAAAGGACTTTCACTAGGTGATAAATACCTAATATTATTTAATCCAAAGCAATGTCTTTTCTTAATTACCATAGTTATGTGGATTTTTTTAAAAGCAGAAAATTGTAAAACCAGGGAGAAATTGAAGAGTGAAATCTCAAAACCCCCTAATTGTTTTGTAAGGAAAAAGAAATGTTGAAGAGCTTGAGAACACAGAAATATATTGTACCCATTGAACTGAAATCATGTTCACTGATTCAGTGGTCCAAAGTAGAGGTCACCTTGCAAATATCCTAGAGTGGAATCAATGTTTTGATTGTTCACTATGTTCTTTTATGTTGAAAAGAAAGACTTTTTCTGCTCTTCTATGGATCTTTTAAAACAAGGTACACACACCTCCTACAGCATATGTTTTCACCAGACTGAGTAGACAACCACCACAGTATTGCTGCTTATATTTGTTCAGAATTTCAACAAGATGGAAAATTCCTCTCTGTCCGTGCCTGAAAATTTACCTTCTTGCAACAGGGTTCTTAGATCCATGGCAATAACATCTCTTCTGCAAAGCCTCAAAACAGGAAAAAAAAAAAAAAAAAAAGCATTAATGGCAAAAGATAGGCAGCTTCACTTTTGAGGTGCTGCCATTTATGACATCTTTAGATTTGGGGAACTCTAACAACACTATTAAAAAAAAGACCCTGAAAGATAAAGGGAAAGAGACTTTCCTTGAAAAGTTTGATGACTGAGAAGTTTTGAACTGAGTGTCAGTCACTCATCTCATACAATTTTAAGTAATGACATGTCCTGGGTGATTTGTATCTATGCAACTTATTATTGCAAGGAAGGAATTTTTCAGGTTCCAGACATGTAGGACATTCCACGCTTGAATGTAAAGACAGTTATCACATGTAGAGGCTGCTGAAATTGCATGAAACCGAGGTTTTCATAGCCAAAATCCACTCCATGCAGTGTTCTACACATATGGAAAACCAATTAAGCATTGCATAATAGCAATTAAAGATGGGACTTATCTGTTGTATTGATACCTACTGTAGCTACACCTGTACTAGTTGCCTGATGCTTCCTTTACAAGTAAGTTCTTCCAAAAAGTGATTCATTATATCTCACCCAAAATACATTAGATGAAATGTGGTTTAAAGCACATTTCTTTCTCCTGACTATAAACAGATCTTACAGCAACAAGCTCAGATGAGCATATCTAGGTAGTGGGTGAGATGGCTGCCACCATAGGCTACTATGACAAGGAATTCTCTACCGGTAGCAGGGAATAATAACAGATTATCCATATAGAAGCATTTGGGGATTATATGAACGAAGGTGTAGTTGACTGCTTTATTGAATTTCTCTTATAAGACACATGATCTTTTTGCCTTATGAGGCTCAGAGAAAAGCTCTTGCTGCAGAGGTTAAAGAAGGTGAGGTATTTTGTATGCTTCTGACATACAGTATCTTTACTCTCGGCAATCAGGGGGTTTTGCCTCAATTTTCCACTGAGGCCACATAAAGTATTAATAAAGCTTTTTTTTTTTTCCTTCTTTTTCATCTGAACTGCACAGTGTAGATATGTAAAGCCATGTAGAAATATTCTGAAAATTCTGAATAATTAAAGGTTGCTGCAGGTTTTTTGATAGTACAATGAAGAAAACCAGGAAGTTGTCATCCATCTCTGCATGGGCCTAGCCTTCATCATGGATACAAAATCTGACTATCTTTTGAATACTTTATCGTTATGAAAGATGTAGCCTTGACGTTGAAGAAAAGGAGCTTCTGATGCAAAACCAGTGACCTGACACAATCGTTAATAAAAAGTCCACTTTAATGATTCAATTGCAGTGAGTATCCTTCATAAGCAATTTAAAATGAAGTCTGTAACAGCATTAAAACCCAAATAAGATTTTAATGCATGACACCTGCATTCTGAAGCCTCAGAAGAGACAAGAAAAAATTGCTGGATCTCTAGGCTGGATAAAATTAGTTGCCTGACGTAGTATGACACAAGTCAAATATACCCACCAGATTTCTGAATGGCTTGAGCTTCCAGAATTAGTTTCCATAGTACATATGTTAGTTTGAGCCACCTGTTCACAGGGGACACCCAAAAATACTGGATGTTTTGGGGATTTATCCTCATTTTTCAATTGCAATCACTCCTCGCATCCCTTCCATACTTTCATAGCCACGCTTGTTGTATAAAAGGTGGCTGAAAGGGCAATTACAATAAAGAAGAAACAACAGGATTAGTTAGAAGGTCAGTGTAAAATTTTAAAAAAGACTATTTCAATTAAACAAACTGTGTGAAAGCCAAGCTAAACAGAAAATGTTGGTGAAGATTAATTTGACAACAGGAAAGTAAACTTTAGTCTTCAATTGACTAAGCAAGAAAATGGTACAGATGAGAGCTGAGGAAATTTTCAACAATAGCATGAAAAAGATACATTTAGAAATGATTATGCCAACACTGTGAGCTTAGCCTAAGTCTGATCCTGGGTCTATCCTTATATCATCCCTCTTAACACAACCATAATTAACATATCTCAACTTGCAGCAGGTTTGCAGTCAAAGCTAAATTTGGTGGAGCTGCCAGTAACCTGAAGGCCGGGGCTGCTGTTCAGGGGTGACTTGATGGGCTGTCAGCTGATGAGAACTTCATGAACCTCAAGAAAGGCAAATGTAAAATCCTGCACCTGGGATGTCATAACTCCATGCAGGAGTACAAGTTGTGGGCCAATTGACTAAAGGGCAGCCGGGCAGAAAAAATCCCTGGAGCCATTGTGGACAAACTGAACACAAGCCAGCAATACACCCTTGCAGCAAAAATCAACAGCCTCCTGAGCTGTATGAGGAAGAGCACATCCAGCAGGCTGAAGGAGGTGATTCTTGCCTCTGCTCTGCTCCAGGGAGGTACTGAGTGTGCTGGGTCTGGATCTGGGCTCCCCAGGACAGGGAGGAAATGGAAACAACAGACTTATGGAAATGCACTGTGAACACAGGGCATGGAGCACAAGACACAGGAGGAGAGGCTGAGAGAGCTGGGTTTCTTCAGCCACGAGAAGAGAAGGCTCAGAAAGGTCTCACTGCAAGTACCTAAAGGAACAGTGTAGAGGAGCCAGAGCCAGTCTGTTTCCAGGGTTTTCAGCAGAGCTACAAGAGGCACCCTTCACAAGCAGAAACACGGGAAGTTTCAATTCAATACGGAGGGGCAAGAATATCACTGTAATAGTGGTCAAATACTGCTGCAGACTGCTCCGAAAGGCTGTGTAGGTGGTCAGAGCTTGACTGGACACAGCCTTGACCACGTGCTCCATCTGAACCTGCTTTGGGCAGGATGTTGGATCAGAAGACCTCTGGAGGTCCCTTCCAACTTAAATGATTCTAAAGCTCTTAAGTCTGGTTACAACAACCGCAACTAGTGTCTCCAAATCCCTGTCTTCCTTTGGATAAGGGTAAGGCTAGCATGCAAGATGAAGTTGGAGGCTAAATGAGGTTAGACACAGCATAGGACAGTTCTCCAGGGAGACCAGGGCCTCTTCTTCTATTCCAGCTCAAAACAAATCACTTCATTTAAAAATATGTGCACTTGATTTTTTTTTTCTGTAACAAAGAGGAATAAATGTTTTATACATCACTGATGTTGGTTTTGATGTAGCAATTATAACCTGAGAAAAAAGTCTAGATCCATGTCATAAAATTCACTGTGCCAGACCATAAGGTTTACAACCTACCTCACACATGTGGGCATGAAAGACTAAAAAGGAATAAAGCTGAACTGGAAAGAGGTAAGTTAAGAGAGGAAATATGTGAGGAACAGGAAAAATCTCACCACATGGTAGCAAAAAGCAATACAAAGCATGTGATTAAAAAAAAATAACCACTGAAAGTGTCCTGTAATACAATGTTAACCTGTGGAATTCATTACTATGTATAAATTTAAGGTCAAAATCTTAACAAGATCAACTCTTAAAAAAGGCTGGATAACAATTTTGAGGATTTTGGTAGTTATACAACAGATTTTGTACAGTGTATGAATCTTCACACTGAAATTTCCAGCTAATTCTCTTGCAATATGTAAAATTCAACGCCTACTGAAAAGTTTCTTCTTTCAGATGCAGCTGATGTTTAGCTTTACCTTGATCCTCTGTGACAGGTCCCATGTACCAAAGGAGACAGAACTGAGAGCAGAGCATTCTGGGAACCAAATGATTCCTGTCACTTGGATGCATATTTACATTCAAAATAAACCAATTAATTCTTGGGAAGGAAAAAAGACTGCGGTAAAGCAGCTGCAGGAGAGATTTTTCGATGCAATCTGAAAGCTCACAGACACATAGCAGAAGCTGAAGCTTTGGGCATTGAAGGTGAAGGAAAAACTTAGCAATAACTATTGGCATAAACCAGTGGCAATGCATACCAGTAGCGCCTCTTCCTCTAGCCTGTGAGCACTGTCACCCAGCGCTACAGGGACAGGCAGGTTCTTTTAGGGATCGTTGGTAGAATGAGGAATGGTTACAGGGCTCTGCTTATAATTAGAGCTTTCTTGTTACATAAAAATTTTTTTATCAGCATAGCTTATAGTTATCTGTGATTTCTAGCAGTTAACGTACTTTACTGCCACACAGAATTTCAAGAAACTATCATAGCTTTCAGCCAAACAAAATTTCTAGTAATCAGTGTAGCCTTTGAACCACCTCTAATCTTCAGTTACCTAATCACTTGTTACCTGGACCCTCTGCAGATGGGGTTAAATTCTTAACAGCCAGTAAGATATGATAAAAAAACCCAAAACCTTGTTATGTTTTCTGCAACAGGAGCCTGTTAACAACACTGACATGTGAAAAAACATCTTGTTGTAAAGGTACTTATCTATTAAAGACATGAAAATATCTAATGCAAAAATGCTCTCTTAGATTATCCAGAGGTATCTGCAACGTTTAGGCGAACTGACATACTTCTCTAAATCTGTTATCACTTTTATCATTGATAAAAATGTCCATCCCAATGCTTAAGGCAATTTGAAGCAAAAAAGTCATGATTTCCTCTGCACTCTAAATTAAGGCTACTAATTTTGCTTCCATTTCTGACAACAGCTATTTACACATGGTGATTGCAGTAATCTGGTTAAAAAAAAATCCCTATTACAGGCAATATTCTGAAGACCTGTTAAGCCTTGAAGTGTGGCTACAGTACACTTTTGATAATCACCATATCTGAAATTTCTGGATAAGAATCATTCTCTCTTTACACACCTTTAGAGAACTGAAACACAACAGGACTGTACAGGGTTGGAAAGAGGAAGAAAGAATGAATGTAAATTTTTTGTTATTTAATTGGTGAATTACATAAAAGTGGGAGGTTGACAGTTCTAGATACATTCTGAGTCAGTTCACAATGATGTACGTAATATCTCAAAAAAATGCTGCTCATGCCACATCAGTAGCTCTTAAGAAAAATTATTTTTAATCCTCTGAATATTCATATATACATCATATATAAGTAAGCCAATACAATCATGGGCAACCATGCATCTGTTGTTTCCTAAAGAAGGCAACTATATTTACAGTATCAAAAGTCATTGCAAACACAGTTAAATATATTGATTATAAAAATGCAGACTATGACGTCGTGCAACTACAGAATGTCATTCTGCCAAGGAAAGAAATAGTTCACCATCTGCTATTTTATTTCCTGAATTTGATTTGCATTGATATTTGTATTATTGCATTATTAAAGAAATGCCTATCCAGTACATGATTTTTAGAAGGTGAAGGCTGCTATAAATACTCAGGAATTGGAGATTTCATGAGATAAACCTTACCATTACTTTCAACAAATAAAAATTATAAACAGCAAGTATTCAAAGTATTTTGAAGTGTATTCTTGTCCCATTTGTATTATAATTTTATAATAAAAATATTATTTAACTATAGGAAATAATTTATAAAAAAGTTAAAAATATTAGTCATTCAAGATGGTTTATTTAGAGAGATAAAATCTCTGTGACACCCAGAATATCAAAGTGGATTACATAAATCTTATTGTATTGGAATAATAATTACTGTTCTATTGCTGTAGAATAATAATTAAAGAGATATTGAATTGTAGTCAGCTGCCTCAGGAGCCTCATAAAATACATTGCATCAATACCAAAATCATTATCTAGGTTGAGAACTTTTCCTACTTTTGATTTGAACACCATAAAATGTCAAAGAAAATAAAGTTATATTGGTATTTAATTAACTTAAGGAGCCTAAGTATTAGGAAAAGAAAAATAACTCAAGTTACGCATGAAGGAGAAGCAATTGGACTTACAATATGAGATTTTCATATGTCTTTGTAAAAACATTCAAGATAATATTTTCACTCCCCTTTTAATATTTATTATTACATATATATATATATTAATTCATGTTAAATTTTCTATGTTTTCACTGTGTTTATTATTACTCCTATCCATCTTTTTTCTGAGCTGCCCTTGCATTATCGGAATGAGGCTCTGCACGTGGAACCAAAGAACAACACAGACAATGGTTTGTCTAGAACGGAGGTGTCACTGGGGTTAAGTCAGTCTATGCCCTGTGTCAAAACTGTTTCCAAAAAGAAAAAGAGGTGGGTCATTGTCATAGGAGATTCCCTTCTGAGGGGATAGAGGGCCCCATATGCAGACTGGACCCATCTCTTAGGGAAGTCTGCTGCCTCCTTGGGGTCCAGGTTAAAGATGTGATGGGGAATCTTCCTGCCCTGGCACAGCCCTCAGACTACTGTCCATTGTTGGGTTTTCAGACAGGCAGTGATGGAGTTGCAACAAGAAGTCCGAGGGCAATCAAGAGATACTTCAGGGACTCGGGACAACCGGTTAAGGGATCGGGAGCAGAAGTGTTCTCCTCTGTCCTTCCAAGTATAAGGAATGACCAGGGAAGAAAAAGGAAGATCAATTGGAAGATCATTGGCTCTGAGCCCAATGTCACTGGCAGAGTTTTGGCAGTTTTGATCATGGGTTGTTTTACAGGACACCAGGGCTGCTGGCAACAGATGGGGTACCCCTGTCTAAAAGTGGGGAAGAGGGTCTTTGCACAGCAGTCAGCAGGGCTCATTGAAAGAGCTTTAAACCAGATTTGAAGGGGCAGAGGGATAAATTCAAGCTCACTACTAGGTGTGAACTATGGCACGCTAGTGAGGCCCTTTGGTCTGTCATCTCAGTGGAGTTAGGGGATGGAGATACCTGTAGCAACAAAGGCCCAAGGGTTACTGATGTGTTAGAAATCATGGTGGTGCCTGAGAATTGTCATGTAGGAATTATCGCTTCTTTCCCCCAAAAAAGCATTAGGATCAATAGTGCAACTGTGGTGCATCTACGCCAATGCACATGGGCAACAGACAGGAGGAGCTGGAAGCCATTGTGACTATTCTTAACTGATTCATCCAGAAGACCTGGTTATGGAGACAAGACATTCCTCCAAGAAGATGATTTTGTAACACTCCCTCAAGCTGAAGAAGGAATTTCTCTCTTCTAAGAAACATAAGCACTTGTTATTAGATAAGCAAAGGTCAATACCATCTCTACTCCTCCTACTGTTTGAAAACCTATTGCAAGATTTCTAGATATGCTGGGACAAACCCCTTAAGTTATTGTGAGGGACTAAGTAAAGGAGTGACTGGAAGTGCTGTTTGGATTTTTGTCTGAGGTATGTGGGAAAATGCTGAGCCCAGGAAAGACAGCCACTTATTATCGTATACAAGATCTAAGTATATGAGAAACTTTACAATTAAAATGTAAGCACCAAGGGTGCAACTTCTGAGTTAGGAAGTAAATCCACTTCTTTTCCCCTTTGCATCCCCAGGGGTAAGCTGTGACAGCTGTCACAATATATCCCCTATCTTGAAGTAAGAAGATCAAGGAAGAAAAGTTCCTCACTGCAATGAAATTGTAGTCCTGGAAGTACTGCAGTGATACTGCCCCACACCTCTCTGCATGCAGCCATACCTTGGCACAATTACAGTCAGCACTGTTCTTAGTCTCAGTAGCTACACAGGACACAAGTATTTATAATGAAACTTTTATGAGGTCTCTTTATGTTTTGCCTTTAAAGCACTCTTCTTCCTGGCATAACAACAACAGAATATGAGCACAAACATGTAATTACAGTAATGACTGCGAGCAGTAAAAAATGTTGCTATCAGTTAGCTGCTCAGAAACTAAGGCTATTAACAATCCCTTGTTAGAGCTTATTCTGTCAAAGAAGAAGAGATTTCAGTCATAGTGGATGGAAGCAGATGGTCAGGATTACATACTTGTGGAGGAGAAGGGGAAGTAATACATCTGTAAATTAAGGATAAAGGGTGAAAGGGAAAAGATTAAGTTGTATGCACAAAGAATTCAGGAGTGTAAGTCAAATTCATCCCTATAGGGGCTTTCTGACACAAACTGAGAGAAGAATCACACGGATGGTGTCACTTTACAGTATTTACCACTAGGTTAATTTACATAGTTGCATGCTGTGTTCTGTTAGTAGTGGTACAATCTTGTGCAGTATATATGCTGTAAGCATCCTTTCTTTCAGTGTTATTGTGGTAGGAAATACCAAGTGAAATAAGTGTGTTTGTTTAATTATACTGGTATTTTTGAGAGTTAAATTTAGCCTAAGAAAATGTATCACTATCCAAATCAGACAACAAAGTCATCCACTACACTTGCTACAGTTTCAAGCACTGCAGCATTGCAGAACACAGTAAGTCAGCAGCAGCAATCAAGTCATATTTTCCAATTAATTACTCCAGTAAACACACTCTAACAATTAGTAACTGAATATGTGAGGCTTCAGTGAACCAGTTACTATAAAAAATTTACAGTCATTAATATGAAATAGAATGGTCTTAGCAGAGAATGAGCCTAGAGGCTGCATTAGGACTAAGGTAAACAGTTCTTAAAGACTTCTTAAGGAGATAGTTTAAATTTAGCTGCAGTGCAATCAGGAACATAAAAGTCACTTAAATCAACCACCACTTGATAACTTACGTAGGACATGAAAAGCCTGATTCAATTTAAACAGCACCATAAACCTCTGGCTGTACTAATATTTTACCCACAGCTGAGACAGTCCTGGGCACCACAGTGTGATCCTTTCCACCACTCAAATTGATAAAATGGTCCCTGGCCATTTTGGGACCAAACAATATTATGTTCTATTGCAAACAATTCTTATGCATGGTTGAAAGGTTAGCACAGGCTGGGGACCACTCTTAATATGCATTTTCTTGATAAATTGTGCTTTTCTTTTTCTTTGATTCATGTAAGAACACAATAAAAACTTATGTTCAAAATGAGTGTGGGCCAAAAAATATTACAACAGCTTCTGGCATTTGCTTACTGCAACACCATAAAGCAAGTTAATATATTAAAGGCACAATAAGATTTTACTGTGTGCTTAAATTGTAATAACTAGAATATTAAAGGTTAGGAATACATATATATATGTATATATGTATATATATATGGTAGATTTTATAACATGGTAGATTTTATAATATGGTAGTTTATAGCAAACTTTCATATGTTATAGTACACATCATATACACAGTATGTATTGTATAATAATATATATGTCATATATATATAAATAATGTCTATAAGATATAAATAACTTATATAAACATAAATCATATATATAAAATTTAAATAATATAATTGAAATATTGATACGAAGTTCAGTCCAAAATTGTAAATAGTTTATGTCTGGTGTTCTGCTGGTAGCATTGCCTTTCCGTTTAAATAATTCCGTTATTTCCTTGGTGTTTATGCTACACTGTGGTCACAAAGAGTAATCATATCCATTTTTGGACAACTTATTTAGAGTGAAAAACACTTTTAATCCCCTCCTGCTAGATAGGATCTTTGTTCCATGCTATCTTAGTAACCATTTTCTTTATCCAGAGTTTGACTTGTTTGTAACTTTCAACATCTTACAAGACTGAGTAAACTGATACTATTATTGTCCAGAAATTAATTGTCTTAGGATCACTTTGACTTCTCTTTTGTCATCTTAGTCATCCATACACATCCTGAACCAAACAAGATTACTGGATTTTTCATCAGTTCAAACTGATGAGGTATCCTAATTTTAAAGAAATATGTATTAGCTGTAACCACACAACTGTTTTTCCTTCCACTCCTACAAGTATTATACCTATGATGATTCAGTTCCCCACTATATAAACAGTGGTCCAAGTTTGTGTCATTATCAGTCATCAGCATATTCCTAATTTTTGCACCAGTATGTTAAGGAAAACATCTGATAAGATCTGTAGCAAAATGAATCCTTGACAAATACCAAGCACTGAGTTCTGCTCTATTCAGTAAGACCCATTTGTGCTATTGTCATTACCAATACAGCAAAATTTCTGATTACCTGAAAGTTCTTTATGAAGTTGAGATAAATTTTTTCTGTATAGTACTGTATAAAATTTATCACTGCAGTACCAAAATATTAGACCTATTGCATTTTCTTTGCCTAGAAAATGGCCTTTAAAAGAAACTAAAAAAAATGCGTGGGGAAGAGAGAATTTTATTGACAGGTAAATAAGCCAGAAGACATGAGAGACAACTTCCTACATAAAATTTCTATAGCAGCTGTTTCTGACCATGACAGCAGCACTATAGGGACATAGAGACTGGCATGGTTTCATATAGTCCTGCAGCACCAAAAATCACCTCTATTTATCAGGAAGATATGTGATGTCCTACTGCCTGGGTCTAGTAGATTTAAGCTGGAAAGAGGAACACTCCTTGCTATCTCAATTATACCACACAAACCAGAATTTCTCTTTTAAATGAAGTAATTTTAAATAAAAAGGAAGGAAGGAAGGAAAGCAGGCATCAAATAAATATCTTAGCCAGCCACAGTCTCTTATTCAAATGGATGTCATAGCCTTTGTGCTAATTGTAATAGTACTTAATGGATTTCAGCTTGAGTAGGGAAATCCTTCCTCTTTATAATCAATGTCAGCTTCATTACAAACAGGTTAAATCATAAAAAGATTTGTTTGAAAGCTGTCCAGGTTGATCTCACAAGCTTCTCTGGTCATCAAGAACCATTATAACACATTGTATGCTGGCACTTTTCATCATCTCAAATGCTTTGCAGTGTTAGGAAATGTGTAAAATCTCTTCTTGTTATATATTGCATCTAACTGTGAGTAATTTTACCTCCAAGTGGGCTTTGGCCTTCCTCCTTTGTCCCATAATGTTTGAACAATGCTTTTAGATTCTTCCTTGGTTGTATCCTTGATTCCACTTTTTATGTTCTTTTTTTGCATTGTAGTCCTCCAATGATATCATCTTTTTTATGTTGATGCATGGTAATACCTTTCTTTGGTTGTACACTAAGCATCAATAGAATTAACCAGAAGGATGTCAAATTTAATAAGTAATAAAAAATGTCATATTTGACCAGCAATCATTTTAATGAGACTCGCATTCATCTTATTATTTCCAGCAAGTCTTTAAACATCGGATGAAATCAAAATTCCCCAGTGACAAATGTCTACCTCAGTCACTGTTGAGAGACAAGTGGTTGGAATAAGAATGAGTCAGTAGATCTGTTGAAGTTTGATTGATAGATCTTTGAAACCATAACAAAGAGTACACAAATTCAGTTGAGTCTGTCTACAAGATTGCACTTTAAAAGAGGCTGAAACACTAGCAATTAGGAATATTCACATGCAAGCATGCCTGCACAACCATTTCCCAACATGCAGACAGATACAGTGCCAGATTCTAATTCTGACTACATCAATAAGCTGAATCACAGGATTCAAGATTGTAGTAGTCATAGGATTCAGCAGTGCTCTCTGTGAGTCAAAATCTTTGAGATGTTTATGTGTTGTGTTGTTTTCAAATAACAAGGTAAGAGAGTGTATCAACACTCTTCAAGTCACATGTCATTCAGGTGATTTTTACTAGATCATTCTCCTTCTAAGTAAGAAAACTCATGTTACCTGGAGTGTATGTGTTTGCATTTCAGTGAAAAGTAATGGAGCTTCCAAGAAGGAAACATGTGGTCCTCTGTTCTAGACTAGTCTGACGAGAACATTCATTAACAATTTATGTCCACAGGAATCACCACTGCAATACACTGCTTTTGAATGTGACAGTTCAACACTGCAAGTATTAGATCTGTTGGGGAAAACAGTCTTTGGCAAATGGCAATAAAACTCAGATCTGGGGAGAAGATTTGGGAAAATCACTAGCGTATCTGTCTTGTATTTCAGATACTGAATAATGGTAGAGCATGTTTCAAGAGAGTGGTGGAGATGCCATTGTGTCACTAAAAAGAATACTGTAACTGACTTGAAGAGATATCACTGCACCTGTCATAAAGATGTAGGGAATTCTACATTATTCAAGTTTAATTTTAGCTCATTTCAACTATTCTTTTGCTTTAATTGAGTATTGATTTTATTGAGTTCCCTCCCACAAACACAAAACCAGTCCTCTTTTATTCAGTATGTTTACTAAGGTATACCACTTCCTTGGTTTTCTTTGGATGATAGTGGCACTTCAGTGCTTCTTTTGTGGCGGACTGCTAGATCCAGAAAAATTTTAAAAAAATTATGTACCATGATACTCACATAACTTCCAATTCATGTGAATACTTGGTATTATGTATGACAAGCATGTTGAAAGTGATCCTGAACTGTCCACTGGGCAGAGTAGGATGCTAACTCGAGTAGTCAGGAGATGAAGACCTGCCTGTCCAGAATACTTTTTTATAAAGGCATTAATTTTTCTGCTTGGTAGGATGGGCTGTATGCAAGCACAGAAGCACTATTCAGATGTGTAGCAGTTCTCCTAATTCTTTTCTGAGGCTGGCCAGAGTGCTGTTAGATCCTTTAGTGCGAAGACAATAATGTTTCTTTTCTCAATACAGCATCTATTGTTTAGGGTGTCAGCTGCACACACCAGTAGTTTCCCAAATGAAGCAACAAATTTTTCATTTAAAGAGTCTTATCCACTGCAAGGTGTGACATTTAGCACTTGTCTTTAAAAATTATTTTAAAATATATTTTTAAACGTAAAATTCAGTTTTATTTCAGTTGTAAAAGAATGCAAGCTTCTATGGGAAGCAACCAGAAAAACTCAGATATTAGTTAGAAAACCTCATATAGAATTGAAAAACATCCATGGTCCTTGCCAGCTTAAACCGGTGTCATGCTGAACAATTGTAATATGTATAATTACTTATTACTTTGAATATAGATCAAAATTCTTATAAATCTTTTCTGCAGGAGTTGCAAAATGAAGACTGAACAATATGTCCTGAAATGTTTTTAGTCTGGACCTTTTGTGTGACTTGGCAGGTCTTGCTAAAGGAAAGAAAAGAGATAGCAGGTGGATGTGAGTGAAATGGATAGCTCATCAGAACTGGAGATCGAGCCTATTGTCATTCAGCTTTCACGCAAGGATACATTGAAGTGCTTACTTAACTGTACTCAGGTTGTGGCTTCCTTTTAGAAACCTTTAGAAAGCGC
Source organism: Ptilonorhynchus violaceus (assembly GCA_013397565.1). Taxonomy (NCBI): domain Eukaryota; kingdom Metazoa; phylum Chordata; class Aves; order Passeriformes; family Ptilonorhynchidae; genus Ptilonorhynchus; species Ptilonorhynchus violaceus. Next base: position 576,204 of record VZRJ01013834.1, read on the forward strand.
AAATTTCATTGATACTGGACAGAACTGGACTTCTTCACAGTAGTAAGAAAAGGGCAAAATCAGCAACATGAATTGATTTCAGATCATGCTGGCACAATATATTACATACTTAAGAAAATTAGTCCAGGCATCAGACAAGTGGCACTGGATCAACATGATTAGAAATTGATGTTCACAGCATCCACAGTATTCCTGGTTTTAGTGCTGATTGTCATCACTTCTTTCTCATTGTTCCAAGACTTAGCAAAGTTCCCTCATTTCTACAGTCAGAAAATGAAACTGCTTGAATAGCACGATATATGTTAAGTTTAAGGAATGTGAGAAAAAATCCTGGTGTCATTGAAAGGACATTAAGAAGTCATCTTACTACTCTGTTAATTACCTGCATAAATCCAGTCATCACCCTCCCCCACTCTTCCATATAAAATAAAGGTGACCTTTTCTTTACCTTTGTTGCTGTACATCAAATGACAGTCCACCAGAAGGCAAGCAGAAGTACTCGCTGCCCCAAGAAACAGCCATTCAATGCTTAATGAAATGGTGTTATCTTTGGCTAAATGTTTCTTAGACAATAATTTTGATCTCAGAAACTACAAAATATGAGCCCTTCGAATCTGTAAGTGAGGCAATAATGGAAAACAAGAAATGGGATCAAGATAATAATCTAGGGTTTGCCTACCTTCTGTCACAGCTGCTGCTGCTGTGGAGGAAGTCAAGCATGCTTTATGTTTCAAATCACTTGTTATCATATTGTTCTTTCTAGGCCATATCAGCTTTGTCCCTTAAAACTTTCAGATGATAAAAAATTCTCTTAGCTTCTGTCAGTCCTCTTTCTTTAATGGAAAGCACTCTTCTTTTGGCAATGTTAAACCAGATAGAATCCAACTTTGGCCTTAGGAGGTTCCTATAGCCTAGATTGCTCTTCATTGCAGAACCAATGTCATCAGGTAAGGGCAAAACATGAATTTTCCTTTTTTTTTCCTCCAGCACCCTTAGCTGATGATTTCCTCCACTCACTGCTTCATACAGAGGAATTTCTTGCAGGTCTCTGGTGGGGTGGAAATAGGCAACTTGCTGTGGCTTTTCCTTTAGCATAAGTCCCCTTATAAGCCTTTCCACCATTCTGCTGCTGTGCTGTAGAAGTACTAAAGATTAGGTCCCTTCTCTCTCTAGTGGAACACATATCACAGTCATAGCAGAATATGATCTAATATGACCACCCAAGATTTTTTTCTTTTAGTAAATGTAGAATATTTTACATTTGACTGCTTCATCTTTGCATCACTCCTAGAGAGTCTTTACCAAACCAGTTGGTAACAGGATCCATGTCCTTTCTGATATGATCCAGTTTTCTCTGAGTATCTGAGAGACTGGCAGGGAGGTTTACTTGAGTGTCTACTTTATGTAGCCTCCTTTTCTAGAGGCTTCCTTTCCAAGCCAATCACCAGCAAAGCTGGATTTTCTCTTCTCTTGAAGAGCTGGTATGGTTTCCTTATGTAAGACTACATGAATCTTAACTAAGTTGCCTGCCTTTGAAAGATATGTACTTTCATAGGGAATTCAAAAGGGTTTTTACTAACACTGCTATTTACATAGGTCAATACAATCCTGTGCAATTGATTCTCTTGGTTTTTTCACCCCTATCATAATGCTACTGCATTTTTAGGCAGCTTGTGAATCATGGGAACAATTCACAGCAAATACTCTTTAGTTGTAAAGAATACATGACCTGAAGGAAGTGTAGGAAGAGAAAAGCCTCAGGGCCAGGAAGTGCTTAGCAGCTTTATTTGAAATTCTGTTATTATCAAATCTGCAACACAACGGAGTGTGATATTAAAAAAAAAATCAAAAAGCAATCTCTGGGCTTCAGCTGAATCATTTCCCAGTTGCACTTAAGCAGTGACTATGCAGGCAAGATCAATTAGACTCATTTTAAAAAGTTATGAGAACTAATCAGAAAGTTCTTCTAAAACCCGTTTGCTATAGGAAATGTACACACAGGATAAGGATGGAGACTAGGAACTGTGTTCATTGATAAAGCCAGAATAGCAAAAGATATACTCACTTCTAAGTGAATTCAATCAGAATAAAGAGTGAAGAAGAAAAATCAAATCCCCACAATGTTCATAACAAGAAACTTGTAAAGACATAAGAGAAAAGTGATGTTAGCAGAGTATTGTAGGCAATTCACCTAGATCCCTTTACAAGGAAACAGAAGCTGAGATCATGCTACAGATAAATCAAATTTATCAGTGTAGAAAACTTTACAGTTGCTCAGTGTCAAGGTATATTCATCACACATGTCTATTTTAGTTTGCAATATTGCTCTTCTACTATTTTCCCATTTCTTTTGTCCCTTTTTCCAATTCTTTGTTTTATAAAATCTAATTTATATTTTAAAATTATTGAAAAACATTATTTATTATTTCTATCAACTCATGCCATTATATGAGATTCAGAACTTCCTCTCATTCTCTTTAAAAATTTCTATGTCCTTTGCAACAAAAAGCAAATTGAGGCAAGATTAACATTGCAATCAGCACCCCTGAAGAAAAGCAGCATTTTACTTATGAACTGCTAAGGTTTCTGAGCCATTGAAATTGTTAGAGAGGGAAAAAGCAGTGCTTCTAAGGAATGCATGTTCTCTCTTTTCCTGTTCACGCATTCTTACTCAGCCTGCAGTTCCTAATGAGGCTTCTCCAAAATAAATATTTTGGAAGGGTTTGTACCTTGAATCTCTTTGTTCATGTCTTCTTAGATTTCTCTGTACATTGTATTTGTTATATTTCAGATACTGGTAGCATTTTTAACTACATATGTGTACACAGAAAAGTATTAATTAATTCTATCTTTTCTTGATGAGTATCTTCTGTACTTACTTTTTTATTAACTGTTCCCTCTTCTTCAGAGCTTAGTAATACTCCCTTTATCTACTCTACTGATGTTCTTTCCTTCATAACAAAGAGACAAATTTACTGATAATATAGAACTCCTACCATTTTTAAGCTTAGAGAGTGAAACACTGATCCAAATGAAATCAACAGAACCTGACTCTTGCTGACTTCATTAGTATCAGGATCTCATCTGTAACGTCAAAAAGGAGCATGAGAAGTTAGCTACCATATCCTTAGAAGAGTGACGGAAGCATTTGAAATCAGAGTAAACAAATTTGACTGACCTATTTTTTTTCCTTATATAGTATGAATGCAGGTGCAATTCTTACTCATGGATTTGATGAAGATACTTACAGTATAGACATATTTTCAGATCCAAAATTATACTTGTAAGTAGATTTAGGTATGCAGTGATATGCAAAGTCAATACACAGATTTATTTTTAAATGTGCATTTGCAAACCCATCAAAACAACTCATTTGTTTACAGTACCGACTGACTTATGTTATGTTTTATTGATAAAGTTCTTAATTTAATAAATTTCCTTTTCCTTTTTTTTCTTTTTCCTTTTCCTTTTTTTCCTTTTCCTTTTCCTTTTCCTTTTCCTTTTCCTTTTCCTTCTGATTGTACTAACTAAAGGAGAGGGAGACCCAAACCAAAATTACCAATGTGTTGCTAGCTCCTTAGCGTCACTAAGTTCTTGAAAGCTTTTTTTGTTCTGATAAACCTAGGTGATCCACAGAAGGCTACTAGAAAGACTAAGTAGTCTTGAGGTAAAAGACAAAAAAAATCATTAATGGACAGCTAGGTAGGAACTGCTAATGAAATCAGAGGATTCAACGGCATTATATTCCCTCCATCACTATAAATTTGTGATGATGTGTCTTCACCTTTTGTACCAGGTTTGATATTTAATACACATGCAAGTGATTTAGAAAGTAGCAGGGAAGAATATTGAGGCAGTTGAGTTTGTAATGAGATAGAATAGTTCAGTTAGAATTAAAAAGCAGCATGAAAAGCCTTCAGAAGGCCTGAAAAACTGCAGTGAATCATAATGACATATGAACATCCATACCAGTGAAAACAAACATTAGAGATGAAACAATGAAATATTTTAACCACATTTAGGGTTTAAAGTAATTATTTCAGGTCAGGAAGTAGACATGACTGTCATTGCACTCTAGTCAGTTAAGATTTTCACCAGTGTACAGCAGGAATTGGAGGCAAAGAAAATATTTAATAAGATTACTGAAGAATGGGATAAAAAAATAATTCCAAAATTGTTCTAATACAATAATAGCAGGCAATGTCTCACCCTCAGTTGGACTGCCATCACCTTGTTTCATAGTTAGAGGAGAAGAAGAGAGTTTTCCAGGAACACACAATGCAAACTAAAAAGAGTACATGAGTGAATATTTAAATGAAAATTTTAAATGTTTTCACTAATGGGGGTGGAAGTGAACATGATAAAAAATGCAAAGCTATTCTTTTTAGACAGAAGATCTATCAGAAATTTCTATTTGGTCTGTCTAGAGTGCAAGAATATCAGTTAATCATAGAAATGAAAAGGTGGATAGGAAATAGAAATTCAATACAAAACTAATTTTCCATAAAATGTACAATCACACTGTGAAATCCATTGTCAGTTGATACTACTGAAAACATAAATTTTAGCAAGGCTGAAAAAATATTGGAAAGTCATATGAGTAACATCAACATCAGATGTACGGCAGCACCTCACTTAGCCCTTGCAAGTGATTACTTCTGGTAGGTTGGAAATGGAAATGTTGAGACAAACACAACCTGTACAGTTTGTTTTCCTGCAGTGGCAATAAATCTGCTTTTGAGGGACCTGTGCTGGCCACCGGCAGAAAGAAGAAAAGATAGCCAAAACAAATCCCTTTTCTTCTTCTACTATCAATGTTCTACTTAGTGTGTTTCAATGAACAAATCCATCCACAGAACATCTAAATCTAGGACTTTGTGCCTACCAAAGTAGAGGTATTTGCACTTGTACTTTGTTCTTTTTGCTGCGATCACCTCATGTTGTCCTTCAGATCGCTGGTACAAATGCATAATTCCAACCACTTCCATTGGCAGTTTTTCCTCAGAGGTACATATTATACCTCCTGAAAAAAAGGAAAGGCCACTGACGACAGAATAAACACAGTTCTCCTGTAAACTCAGTTTGTGACTTTCACTAGCCTAGCGAGTTAAACAACAGCAAACTGTAACTTACTCTGACTAAAAATTCACTATAAATTTACTAGGATCTATTCCAAGATTTAAAATAATGCAAAATTAGGATTAAATCTTTTGACTATTGTAGAGGCGCAACTATTAATGCAATTTCTACCCTTCCCCCTTTACCAAGACCGGGGCAGCCTGATTTTTTCATCTCTTTTTTAATCATCTTTTAGTACAAATGTCATTATTTTAGCTTCCCTTGTTTCTAGAGAAGAGCCTAGTGTTGCCCAAATACAAACAAAATATAGTGTTGGCCAGCTGGCCACCTAGGCAATTTTACTTTATGCTTTGCCTACCAGGGGTAACTCATAGCAAATTGTTGGGTTTTGAGAATCCATGTCTCCTGGGCTTCCTAGAGGTGAGATAAAGTAGCAGAAAACACACTGGTGTGGTCATCAGGTCTACTTAGAAACCATCCTGTTTCCACTGAAGTGCCACCGGAGCAGGCATATTCCTACATCTGCATTTTTGGGCAGAAAAAGCACTCCCTCAGAAGAAAACTGAGTGAAGCTAGAACCTAGATCTAAAACAAGGCCTACATGCAAGCCAGCATTGTAGCTTTTGAGTTGTAAAAACACTACAAAAAGTTTTATTCTGCCAGAATTAAACTTTCCACTAAGGGGCCAGATCAAGATCAACTGTTGACCAAAACTAGTCAGAAAATAGATTAACTTCAGTGCTTAAGCATGCCATTTCTAAGAAGCGTGCATGTGTGTACATATGTATTTATTTACACTGTAAGATATAATTCTTTTTTAAAAATTCGTAAAATTATATTTCTGATCTATTTTATATTTGCATATGCATATTTATATCTGCTCTTACCCAACAGGTACCATTAAACTCCCATACTCTTGCTACTACCTTTAATTGTTTCTTTTCTCTGTCTAAAGCTGCAAATTTTTGGTTTTGTTCCATCATAAATAATACACAGACCAAAGTTTCAACTTGAGAGGATCTGTGGGCTATCTTCTTGTTACTTGTCATAGAGGATTCATATATACCTAGAAAATAAATAATCTCCACAGTTAGTTTGCCATTTCCTGCTGGCTTCATAAGGAAAAAAAGTGAAACGAAGTTTTGCTTGTTTTATTATAATTTTTTTACAAAATCTAAATTCTAAATGTGAATTCCTCATGCCCTTGCATTCCTCAGCAAACAAGATGCTACAAAAGAACTAATCAAGAAAATCAGACAGGTGAAAAAAAAGTGTTGTCAACTTCTCTGGTTTTAGTTCCATTGTATTTACTGACTTTGTACTCAGCTGATTAAATAAGCAGTTTCAAGAGAAACTCAGCTTTCACTTTTATTAGACTTTTTAAGTACCTTTCTCACTATTTTGGCTGTGATGAAAAGCTGGAAGTCTAAGTCAAAAGGTACATAAATGAAATTACTCCTCAAATGCACTACTATTGTAAAAAACCAAAAAAGTCTTTAAAGGTAATTATTCATTTTTTTTTACCAGTTATATGGGATTTCTGTGCTCAAATGAGATAGACTTTGAAAAAGTCTGCAGTCGTTACCTTCAGGACAAGTACGTAGTTCAGAAAGACAACACAGACTCACTTTTTCATAAATTTCATAGAACAAAAAAGCAGTAACTGCATTACTTCTACTCTCAGAGGCAAGGAAAGCTGAATTGCAACTGTCCCTTAGCTTTCTCTCTAATGTAATACAAAGCCTTGGACTATATCTGAGCTGTGCAGACTTAGCCTTCAAATCTCCATGGCTAGGCTATGAAAATGTAAAGCAAAACAAAAGCTTGCAAGAATGAACAGGTGTAGTGGTTTGGTCCTGGCTGGATGCCGGGCACCCACCAAAGCTGCCCTATCCCTCCCCTCTGCAGCTGGACAGGGGAGAGAAAATATAATGAAGGGTTCATGAGTTGAGATAAGGACTGGGAGAGATCACTCACCAAATACCATAAGGGGCAAAACAGACTCCAGTTGGGGATATTAACTGAATTTATTACCAACAAAATCAGAACAGGATAATAAGAAGTAAAATAAATGCTATAAACACCTTCCCCCCACCCTTCCCCCCTTCCCAGCTCTACCTCAAACCCCCCAGCAGTGCAGGGAGACAGGGAACGGGGGTTACGGTCAGTTTGTCACAAGTGACATCCATCCATGGCATACTTTTGATGCTATTCTTTCTCCCATGGAGAAATCAATTTGCTTTGACCTGGTCACAAATGGACACAACCCATAGAACTTCTTACAAAGAAAAATAAAAGGGTTTTTTTTCATTAAAAAAATTCCCCCAGTTGTTACAGCCCTCCCTTTCATGTTTTGTACTTCAGCATCAAACCAGAATTGTGTATCTCTTCAAAGTCAAACAATTTCTTCTGTAAACAACACTGATAAGAATTGTAAATCACCAGAAATCAGTTCCATGTCTGTAAATGCCTTTCCTCTGGGATAATGTCACAGGGATGGGGAAATGGATATGAGAGGAGGATAGGACAAGGTGTGGATATAGATCTGTGACAGAGAGTTTCATAATGTTTCTTTCATTTCTTTAAGAGTGGTCTTCAGATCATATTTCATGGCTCCTGTATCAGACAATTGTCTATTCCAGCAACGGGGAAAAGGTGACAAGGTAAAGGTACTTTATTAAAATCATACTACCCCACACCATACCTCCGATCAAGTATTTTTATTTCCTGAGAAATAAAAAGACAGAAAATCCCTAAATATTTCCTTTGTTGTGACAATGTATTTCCTTGCTAGTTGTTCATTACCTCTCTAATATAATCAGGCTCACAAATAAGGGAGGTGGAAATACTGTAAATAGTGTTCTGCCATGTATGACAAGTGTGGGAGGAAGCTCATTTTACAAATATCTTGAAGGACAGGCTCCATGCCTTGGAACCTGAGTGCACAGACAGTGCTGCAGTGAGGAGAAAGAAAACAAATCACAAAAAATTACCGAGCAAGCACTACCAAAAACTAATGAAGCACCTGCTCAGACTCATACGAAGGCCCTGAAATCCCCAGATGGACTCTGCACTTCGGGAACATCTCTCTGGTTGATTCATTATAAGCATGAGCACACCTGATTGTATAAAAGCATCATTCACAGACAAACAGCCCCTTCACCCTTGTTCCCTGTGCAGATGAAAGTAAAGACTGGAAAGGAACAAAACCAACATGAGCTTTTCAGGCAGATGATTCCTGAGCAATTTCTAAATACTCCAGGTTTAGTCAGTATTATATTTTTTTCATATTATACTTTACCTGATAGTGTAAAATTCCATTTATTTCTTGCTAGCAGTCAGTGGAACTAATGCCATTGCTCTGAATTGTTTTTTACATATTTTTAAGCATAAGAAACCCTGCCATTTTGTTTGAGTACTTAATGTTGCCCATTCAGTTGCAAGAAATGTAGCTATGTCAGGGTGTTTTACCCATGCAATCTACACAAAGCAATTAAAAGACTCACCTCAGGTCCTCAAGTTAGCAAACACATTTTACCCATAAATTTATGTTTTATTTGGAAATAAATAATTCCTTATACAATAAATAAAATTAAAATTAGTCAAGTTCAATATGTACTGGTTATCACTTTCCTCCCAACTCAGAACAAAGATGCATTGAGCCTTAATGTTTAAGTGCAATATGCTCTCTGTGAATATTCTCCTATTCATGGTTGTAGGGACCTCCAGCATTCATCTAGTTTTCTGTCCCAAACCCACTTTTTTGTTCTTGGCATGAAAACACAATTGACATATCTCTCTCATCACTCCTGCATACTTTGTCTACATCCATTTCACCTAGCATTTTACTGGGTATGGATTTTTACTGGCAGCTGCAAGCATCATAAGTGATAGTCTTATACCAAGAAGACATTCAAAAAAAAAAAAAAGAAAAAGAAAATATAGTCTGATTATTAACAACCCCAAAGCCAGAACGATGGAAGACAGCAGCTGCTAGAGTCAGAAACAGAAGGCAAATCATCTCACACTGCCTAAATTGGAATGGCTCCCCATTATCCTAGAAAGCGTGTGGAAAAGCTAGTTTGATATATGAATAGCCAGCATCTCCAGAATAAATGAAATAGGCAGAGTCTGACATATATAAAGTAAAGCAGTGTCTAAATGTGACAGACAAGATTGGATTTGGATTTTGCATTTGGATTGAGCTAATGGTTTTGCAGTATAGGCTCTTCACAGCAAAATCCTACTCTTAGTCTCCATAGCCTGAATACATCTCACCCAATTTATGCCATTGAGCATCTGGGTGGCTGTTCTCAGCTAGGCATTTAGGGCAAGATTCCATTCAGATTCAGATCCCTACATTTAAGCATCCACATGTAGGTGTCTACAGGTGCACTAGGCATTTACATCGACCTTGTGTAGGACTTAATTCAGTTGCCTGACACCTAAAACCATGTCCAGTGTTCTGCCTGGCCTTCGACTTCTACTCCAGAGTGTGCAATTCCCCACAGGACCAATGTCTGCCTGCTTTTTGTGGATGTCCTAGGTCACCTTGGTGCTTCCTTCCTCCTACATGTCTCCTCAGCCGTCTGTCTACCTGCTCCTCAGGACTAGTTTTGACACAGCCCTACTGCATAAGAGCAGCTCAGATTTCTGAAGATATTGCTAAATTATAAGGAAAAACTGTGAGAATGTGCACAGACCACAGCTCAAGGGAAAAAACTGTGATCAGGAAACATATAGAAGCTTTTAGTGAAAGAATTGGGAGTCGGAAGATGGCAAGTCAGAAGCAACAAGGATAAGGGCATTCAGAGAACAGCAGAGGCCCACTCTTCCCTTCCTGACTTAATATTTCTGGTCAACAAAAAGTCATTGTCGGCTTAGTGGAGATGAAAAGCATGGTAATGCCCACCCTAGGAACTCTTTAGTCCTGACTATGTATTGTATACATTCAACAAATAAAAAACTGCTTTGCCTTTAAACGCAGTACCTTGTAGTGTAAGTGTACCTTGCTTACAGGCATTAAACTCACCTGAACAAATTGATGCACCGAGGGAGGGTTACAGAAACCATCTAAAAGAGCCCTAGAAGACTCTTTGTTCAGATTAATGCCCATACAGTGAAACCTCAGTGCAGCCAATGAAGCCTGGGCAGATATTCTGATGGATGTTGTCTTGATCCCCACTGACTTAAAAAAGAGCTTAGGCATAGAGTACCCACATAGATGCTGAATTTCAGGTGTCTGAATCTTACCCGACTATGGTCTCACAGGCAGATTTACAGTGGCAGGAAGGCCCTCCTTTATAAACCCTATTCTCCAGTCTCTAGATGTAGCCCCAGTAACATCCTGATGGTGCAACTGCTATGAGGCAAAGGAAAAAGAGACAAATCCTGTGGCTACAGCAAGAAGGGGCAACACCACTCTCTTCAGAACTGTCGGTCCACGTCAGGAGATGGTTCATCCTAGTCACATGGCTTCAGCCTGCTATAATCATGACCTTCACCATGCCTCCACCAGGTCTGGGCTCAATCCCAGCCTGAGCTCTGTCCCAAAGTGTTCCTGTCGTCCTGTGTGTATCTGCTTCCAGGTATTGTAAAGAAAAAAATTATAAAACCACTAAATGCTGGTAATTTAAGGCACCTTGAAAGAAATCTATGCATTAGAAATTTAAATAAGCCTTTATGCAAGGTCTTTGTTATCCAGCCATTATTAAATTCTTACGCCTGAAAATCTAACAATTTTCTTAAAAGATGGTTTTATTCCCTATAGACAATAAAAATAGTGACTTTTAAAAGTGTTTTTCTATATATTATTGTCATTTTCTAAACGAAAAATTTTCTGTTATCTGTTATCTCATCTGAACATACTGGCAATTATCTTGTTATATTACTGCTTTCTATAATTTAATATTCAATTTGATTTTTGGACCAAAGCCACTCTCTATATCTGAGAAATCAATTTTTTATGCTCACTATTACTGATTTTCTTAACAGCCTCTATCTGCAAGCCGTTTTTTTTGATCAACTAGAGCACATACTGAGAGAGAAACTATCACCCAATAATCTTTTTTTTTCATTAACTTGTCTCTAAACTTCCTCCACTTTCTCTGTCAGAAATACTCCACTTTCTTCAAAGGTCTAATATCATAATTCTGTTTTTCTTTTCCGTCTTCCCTCCTTCCCACTCATAACTTGTAATTTGATCTGTGACAGCTTTAGAAAAAAAACAAGTCTGATTTTAGTAACTTTCTGTCATTCTGTATTTCGCTAAGTAGTTATGCAGAACTGAGATCCAAATACTCCCAAATTTGGAAAAAATCAGATTCACATTCAAATTGTTCTGCATTATGTTATATAGAAATCCTCCAAAAATCCACTGTAACATAGAGCACAAGTCAACACCCTTTTAGGAAGAGCTTCGTTTTTTCTAAACCGAAAAAAAGGGATAGTTTGCTACTATTACCAACTAAGGGAGAATGTACAAGAAGGATTAATGTTTCTGGGCACAGAAATACCTATCAGAAACACATCCAGGTTTCATAATCACTGTTAAATCTACAGCTGAGACCAGTGTTACTATCTCTTTTTATGTATTATTTGCTCTGGTATTCTCATGAGAACCAAGTCACCCACCAGCACCACCTGCTGAGAGTACTTTGATCATGCTGTATAGAAGATAACTCCAGCTTTTTCATGGAGTCATTTTGGTCTATTCTGAATGTCTTTCCACAGAATATCACCCCCTGCTACTTGGGTTATTATGCACTTGGTTACTGGCTGCTTCTGGGACACGTTTGTTGTCTGCGTTGCCACAACACACCTGGTGGGAGGGATCAGACTCACTGAGATTGCACTCGTGACCCATGGATGCAGTCAGAAGCAGCTCATCTTTTGCAGAAAACAAAACTAAGATGTTTCTTTCAAGACTTAAACCCTAAGGACAACAGGTGACCCATAATGTACAGAGCACAGCCCTCCCCAACACACTGCAGCTGACACATTCCGTTAATAGAACTAGTCCACTGCAAGGCACAGAGACTTTAAAATTAGAGAGTGTTCAGTTTGCCTAGAAATCTCTTGATAGCACAGAAATGAAAGCAGAACTGTACATTTTTCTAAGGTACAAACTAATGGTGTAAGGAAGTAATGGTAGGAAAACAGCTCTCTCAACAGAAATACAAGAAATATCAATGATTCGATAGTGCCATTTTCCCATGACAGGCATTAAGATGAAACTAAAGGATGATGGGACAAAACCTTTCAGTGTTCCTCAAAGAGAGAAGCTTGACGGCATGAATTGTGCAAGTCACATCGCTGCTGAAAGGGAGATGCGTCTATGGTGGGCTTCATGTCAGCTCATACTTGAAAATCTACTACATATCTCTTTCCTAGGTGAATTTCAAACCATCTGAAAACAGAGTTCAAGGTAATCATGTGGATTTTTACCTGCAATGTCACTTACAATCCCCTTGCCAAAAAGTAAATTTGATGGGAACCTGTTTTGCACTATGATCAACCATTATTTCTTCTTGATATTACTTGAGACTGACTTTTTCTACATGCAATTACTACATATATAAGAAATTTCAATTGCACTTTCAGGTTCACTGCATATACACTATAATTCAGTCATCATGTGTATAGAAACAAACATTTGTAGATAAAACAACCCCACATTAAAAAGCTTTTACTTATATAGCATCCTTGATTTGTCTTAGAAAGCCAAAGTAAATAAACTTTGAAGTCTCCTTCAATTGAGTTACAAGTTGAAGAGAGAAAAGGACTAGGAAAAAAAGAACATATTTTGCTAGTTTTGCTCCAAGTTAATGTTTGAGTTTGTCCTTATTTCTTATCCTGCTTTTCCCCTTCAAATTTTAAATTATTTGTTTGCCTCACCAGAGCCAAATTGCTTTGATCCTTTAATTATCTGAATTATTTTTCTGTGTTCTTTGTTTCTCTGCCAATCATTAATTCATCTTGTTGTGAACAGACTGCTAAAAAATTCAGGTTTTGCATAGCATGGCAATGAAGTATAATATGCTTAGCTTTTACATCCAAGAGTTTGAAGACTTCCTGATTAATTGTATGGGCCAATGAACACGTTTATCTAATGCTTTGCAAAAGGAATACTCTTGCTCTGTCTGTTGTCATTGTTTCCTTTTTCACTATCATATTTGCTTGAGCACCACTGTCAAACTGACTTCTGTCAGAGCTAATTAATTCCTCAGTGATTGTATCTAAAAGAAACACTTTAAACAGTCTTAAAAACTCTGTCATGATGATAACAATATATCTAAGAGCTGATCCTCTTAGTGTAAACTGCCAAACCTAAGGAACTGCTCCTTAAACTTGACAAGTTGGGAACACCATGTGTTTCAGACAAGCCCTGGTAGGGCTCTGCAGTTATGAGTAGTTTTCAACTCTCTGCTAGATATTTAACCCTCTCTTCTGCCCCAGTCATCAGTTTGACTTCTTTCCTTCTATTGCCCTTCATCACCTCTCTTCTCAGTCCCCCTCTGTCCTACATTTCCTTTTTCAGAAAATTCCCTAGTTTCTGCACTCCTTTCTAACTCCTTTCTCAAACACTGATTCCATTCCAGATGTCCTCCCAGTCTCTAAAATCATGTGATGCACTGCCTATAACAAGTGCATGGGCTTCCTCTTCTGGAGCTGGTCACCTTCTGGCTTTGCTTCCACTACTTCTGCTCCACTAAAGATACCCTCACTGCTGTCTGCAGGTCCTTTTCTAAAGTCAAACATCAGGACTCTTTCTTAATACTTTTCCTTTTTACCTACTCTTTTGTTTTAGATACGAACCAACATTTTAGCCTTTACTTAAATTTTATTTTGGTACATATTTAAAATGAGGCCTTTTTCCTTCTGCATCCTCCCATGATTTCTTCAGCAGCCCTCAAGAAGGTAATTTTCCTGAAAAGATTCCCAGGGTTCCTAAGCTGGTAATTTACCTTTTAAAGATCAACTTTATGATCAGTCACCTGAATCAGACCTTCAAGGACCATGAATTGTCCCTTTTTTAGAGACGCAAAAACCATACAGCGTGTACTAGAAATTTTGCAATCAAGTATTTTGTCCTGAATTTGTTATGAATCATTAGTTTCCCCTAGGCAATTTCTATAGTGTGGGAATATTTCCCATATAAGAAGCACTTTTTAAAAGTTTGTATTCCTAGACGAGGAAGTCTAGAAAATAGGAGATTTTTATGCCTCATTAGTGTATTAAGAAAAAGAAACTAAAATATCATGGCTGATTGAAAAATCATTGTTTGCTATTAAGACTGAAAATGCTGTAAAACAGCATGCAACTAGGAAAATAAGGTTACAAAAGTGAAAAAATTAATGAAGGCTAGCATGGACAAAGAAATGCAATATCTTTGACAGAGCTAAGACTTTTAGGAAACAGAATGTTTGTATTAGGAAGAAAATCACAGCAAGACTGTGGTTAATTCCTAAAACTGAATGCAAATTCTAATGTTAGAAAAAAAAGCAACAAAGATAATAAAGAGACCATGGAAACACTTGTCAGCTCAGGGGAAAAAAAGCTCTGTCCAAATATGAATCGGTTGGTATGAAAATCCAGCAGTGGGGATTTTCATTATATGGTGCAATATAAATGATCATGTAGAACTTACCTGGAAATATAGCAAGGAAATTTGATGTGTTTAAATAGCTTAGAGAATTAATTTTCATGTATTAAGGACATTTTTATGAACTAAAGAAATAATTTCAGACACGATGCTGCAGACATACTACTAGACTAGCCCAGTAAAAACTATTCATACAAAATGGTTTGCTATAGAAAAAGTGCATCTCTCTGTATGTCAATTGTCATACAACTGCTGTTCCACCTTTTATGTATAGGTAATAGAAAATATCTTGATGGGGAAAGGAGGATGAAAGGTTCTAGTTCAACATTATGCACTATTTCAAATTATTGTTTCAGTATTTATGATATAGTTTGAAAGAAATTAAATGCAGGCTGAGTCTTCCATGCAGCTCTGTCCCTTTTTGTTCAAAATAAAGCAAGCCTGATAAGCAGATTTACAGTTGTTAAAGGTATTCATCAAAATCTGGACAGTCTGACATTTTTGATATTTCTTTTTACTGACAGTGCTAATTACAACAATGTACTTACAGAAAAAAATCCTTGGGCAGATGCTGATCACAGGTAGCAAAGCATAAATCTGGAGTAATCTGATTGCTCTTGGGAGCATAACTCCAGATTTATGCTCATATGCCTAACAGTTCAATCTGGCCCCAAGCTTTAGTAACTAGTAAACCCCTTCTGCTCAGGTTTTTTCCCGTTGCTTTCCATGCCTTATGGGCTGCTGTGTGAAGTCCAAAATTATGTATTTTTATGGTTTAGATGGTTATCTATTTTATTATTGAATGCACTGAAAAAAGGACACATCATATTAAGAAAACAGAAGACTAACTCAAAGATTTCATTCTTACCCTTTGGGTTTTTTCTGCAAAATAAAGTCTTCAAGAAGAACACAAGAAGAGCTAGAAAAATCTGGGAATATTTTTTTTTCTTAAGGTTAACATTTGTGGAATATATTCATTCTGTTTCAAATAGCATTTTGTTAGCTTGATATTTTAAACCAAAACATTGACTCCAATATGACTGTCCAAATATTGGAAATTCTCTGTGCTTGGGAGGTAGGAATCTGGTTGTGAGTTCTGTTGTTTTACAGACAGACTCATCCTGAATGTGTAGCCGACATCCAGCTTGTTGTGCCTGTCATCACAACACAAATAACAAATAAGCATGGCAGAAGGAGTATAGGAAGAGATTTTTTAACACTGACTGATTCCTCCAAAACTCATTATTTTAATAATGAACACAGCCCATCCATGACAGGCACAAGACTGAGTTTTTATGCAGATGGATTAATCAGTTCTGGAACCACTCTAGCCCTGAAAATCAAATTAACGATATCCATCAAGAGACATAATACATTTGCAGGCCAAAAAAGGAGGAGGTGTTACCTCCTTAATAGCTTAGAAGGTTAGAAATATAGTTTATGGTTGACAATGTCCTTCTATAAGCAAGAACAATACCATAGCAACAGTTGCTATTGTTTAGGTAGAAATGTTAAACTTTTGAGTACAAGAAGTACTGGATGAAAGTGAAAAATAATACACTGAATAATTTAAGAAATAACAATGTTGTACATCATTGATTAAGCTGTAAAATTGTGTGAACAGAGACACTGAAACATTACATTTATCTTTCTGAAGATGCATCATCGCCAAAAACTATGAATCCTAATAGAAGCATTGTCGTGAATCACTTTAATTCCGCAAAGTTAAAAAGTACATTTAGCTCTTTAAAACGTGTCTCTGCAGGACCTACCTGTTAGGAAGAGAAAGTCTGAATGACTCCACTATGGTGAATAGGGATATGAAAGGCAAACTTACTTTTGGTCAGCTTATCCTGATCTGTTTTATTTGGGTAAAACAGCTGCAGTTAAACAAATACCATGACTTGTAGCTACGAAAAGATAATAATATCTAATTTCAGTCTGACTTGACATTTATAAAAATACAGAAGGCCACATAGTTACAACACAAAAAAGGGGATGTACTGTCTTTTTTAAGAGTTTCACAGACAGATGTACAGAGGCCTCTCCCTTATAGGGCAGTTCTACCAGCATCAACTGTCCATTCTTGGCATCCATTCATTTCTTAAAAATTACTTTTTTCTTTTATCTTTCACCTTCTAGCTGTATGTCTGACTGGAGCCAGTCTAAGACAGGAAATCTGCCAAAAGGCTCTAGGGATTACACAGCCATGGAGTGGATGAGACTGGTGAACCAACACGGAAGAAGCCCAGAGGAAAAAAAAAAAAGAAGAAACCACCTATTTTTCTCTCAGACCAGTGAGTCAGTCACATTCAAACTACATTTGTGGGATGACTAATGTCAGAACAGGAGACAGAGTAGGAACACCATGACAAGGCTAGAAGAGGATGAGACTGTTCAGCCTCAGTGCAGACTTATGTCATCTTAAACTTCCCAGGAAGCCCAAGCTGCTTAATCTTTGCATACCCTTCAGGAAAAAAGAGCTCAACTGCCATGTCCTAGCATTACAAAAATCACCTTTCTGTGTATAATCTGATGCCTCATAAACTGACATAACCCTCTAGGAAACCACATCAGCTATCCTTCTGCTTGCTTTTTGTCCTTCATGTGGAGGAAGATAAAGTTTCTCCTCTGTACCAGTGGTGAGAAAATACATATTTAAAATATTCAACTTGCTTCTCTATATTCCAAATGTTTTATTTGGTACCACTTGCAAGGGAGGGAGGGAGGCAGGGAAGGAGAGAGAGGGGACAAAAAGAAAGCTAAGGAAACAGACACATATTTACTCAAACTATAGGAGGCAGATGCAATTCTTTTGCTTCCTGACAGGATCTGAAGCCATCTCTCCTCAACAATGACCTAGCTACAACATTGTAAGATATTCTAGAGAGGTTTGTTCACAATCTCTCCCACTGATTCTGTTCCATCTTGCATGGACTATTTAAATATTCATTAAGCCAGTCAGAAGGAAAATTACTCAGTATTAAAGCACTTTCCTGAGCACTTTCCTGGAAGGTGACAAACCTTGGCTCAAGTCCATGTTTTGATTCAGAGCAGAATTTAGAATCAAGGTCTCTCTTTTCTCAGGAATGTACTGTAACTAAGTTGCACTTACTTTTTTTTTATTGTCTTAGAGAATACCTAGCCTCTATAAGGTGGCAGAGAGTCAGTGTAAGATGGTGTACACAAAATACAAGATAACGTGGTAGTCAAGCCATCCTGGAAGCTGCAAATTTAAATGTCCAGAGGAAGGGCTGGTGTGACCATGAGATGAAAAGGACAATTTCCTCAGCTAGAGGGCATGCAACCACAGTGCAGCCAGCCTTCCCTCCATTGCATTTTCAATTTTGCAATTATACCTACACATGCTGTTTTGAGCCTTATATCAGAGTTCAGCCCTACAGCAGAAAGCAAAAAGTATTTTTCTGATGGCAGTTGAGAAAAAAAGAGGTCAGGTTGTTATGCTGTCACTCGAGTGTCCAAGATTTCACAAGAAATCTCAGACTTAAATTTTATCTCACACTGTTAGGATTTCTGAGGAAATGAGTAGTAGAAGCAGTCCAAATAAAAGGTCCCATTTCACTTTAAGGCCTAACAAGTGGGAAGATTGTTAATAATCTATCTTTATGTTAATCTGTGGTAAATGTTAATACAGTACTGCTGTTAAAAGCTGACTCTGTCTGCCATCAGCAACTGTGATGGCAAAACCAAAGACATCACTGCAGGACACATATGTTAGTCAGAGACTATGGAAGGATAAAAGAGAAGATTACTTGCCATAGCTACCATATCCCTGAAAGCTAAAAGAAGACTCTAGAAAAAAATACCAGCATTTCAGCTCACAGAGGAAATGAGACTTTCCGTCTTTTCTTCAGTAACTTCCTTTAGGAAAAAGACAAAATTAGAAGGATATCTTGAACAAGAATGCACTATTTTAGATGTTAATAATCTGAAGCATCAATTATTTAATTTATTTTTAGTTGCAACTACTACAATTTTTTACTATTTTAAATGTCTCAGATAATCCTGACTGAAAATTAATTTAAGATCCCTTAGAAATTATAAAAGAAAAACAAGCAAAAAAAAAATCCTCTCCCACAACCCCCCCCCCCAAAAAAAGCAAACAAACACAAAAAGAATAAAAAAATTACTCCTTGAAACACTGTTTATCTGGAGGAACAGTAAGTCACATTTCATAGCAATCAGCCAGGTTACAGCAGAAGACCTGAGGGTAAGAATCTTTGCATTCTTCCCCTTGCCTCAGTGCATAAACTTGGAAGGCAAGATGTCCGATGTCAGCAGAGGGACACTGCAGTCCCAGCCTGTACACAGACAGAAGAAGGAAAATTAAGTCAGTTATGCAGAAAACATCAACACCACCAGTCTGCACTGCCCTCAAGGGATTCTACCACTGCACATACTCAAAGGCACCCAGACAGCACAGCCTTCTCGCTGGACTGCCTTTCCCACTGACCTCCCAACCTCCACCCTCTGGCACCACAACGTATTCTGAGCCCTGCAAAATCTTGTAGGAGATCGCCAAGCTGAGGTTTCTGCTTAAGACTAAGTACTGACTGCTCCAGGGTCTTTACAATGAGAATCAAGAGGAGGGACAGCAATTAGACTGGTTTCTGAACCTGTGTATATATGAGAAAAACTTTGCCTTTCATTGCTGTAGAAAGCTTTGCTTTCCTTGCCTTTTTTTTTTATACTTGATGTTCATAACCTGGTGGTAGTTTTTAAGATTTTTGCTTGTCTTTGCAAGAAAACAAAAGCATTTTTTTATGATGTATTTTAAGATCTTTTTTGATTGGTTCAAGAATGGCATCTCTGAACGTAAGACTCGAATTTGCTCTCTCATATATTTCTGTTGAAGAGAAAGTATACTCAGACATCTCTGTAAATTGGAATTGTATTTACCATATCAATGACATATGATAAGAAGATTCATTATTAAAAATAAGTGCTTATTCTCATCAGTTGTAAGTTCAGAAACAGCAGATCTGACAAAATCTTCCTTCAATCTACCGCAGTGAGCAGTAGTGTACACCCATGGATACATAGATTCTATATTGCCCAGGCAACAAGCCCAAAGCCCCTGGAATGCAAACAGCACACCGGCAACAGCAGATTTCCAATCACTACACTACGTGTAAGATGGATTCCTTAAATGGATATGCTTGCCCTCATGGGTTACTTAGATTTTTCTTTTTTTACGCATAAAAAAATAATTTTGTCATCAGCAGACAGAGCCTGCAGCAAATGAACATTACAGCAATTTTAGACTTTCTTGCTGACAGGAGCTCTCTGTTGAAACCTTCTGAACTCTGTTAATGAGTTGGAAAAGGATGCATTGCACTTCCATTACTCCAGCGTTTTACCACTGAGGTTCCACTGAGGTTGAATCTTGCTGAAGGTTCAAAAGTGTCCAGCTGCCAGCTGGAACTCTGCTAAATGCACATCATCAGAGCAAAGTTTTACAAAAGTTGCCTTAGAACATGAATATGCTGCAGTGAGCTCCAAACATAAATTAAATTCAAGGCAATTTTAAATAATTTATCTAAATAGGAAAATAACATCTAGTTTTAGAACTCCTCATCTTGCTTAGGAAAATAAGTTCAGGAGAAAAGGACATATCAAACTATAATTAATGCAACATGAATTGATTTCAATTAGATATAATCCCAGTAACTTTTTGGCACACGGTAAAGCAAGTTTAAACTTAGGGTATTCTCTTCATAAAGTAAGCTGAATTTTAGTGAATTAATCTAGGATGAGTATTAGCTTAAAAAAGAGCCCTGACAACCACATCTACAGTGACAGGTCATGAAGATCCATACTGACCATATGTAGTTTGTGAAATATATTGAAGTCACTTTAGAAGCTAGTAAACTGATAGAGAACTCACAAAAGTGTTTAAGTTTGACAAACCTAGTAAGAAGGACCCATTTATTCTATTCTCTAGCTTATGCAGTTAACAGTTCTAAAGTTCTATGCTATCTACAGGTTTTTGAAGATCTACTTACACAAAATAGACTTCTGTAAATATTTAAAAATTATTCTCACCATTTATAAGTATAAATACAAACCATAATATAATATAGTAGTCTGTATGTACCCACACAGTTAAAAATAGAGATTTGGCCTTAGTTTTGTCAAATCACTGATAACTGAATGGCATGTGGATATGAATGGGATGGGATTAATAGATTTATTTATTTATAATGAAGGGTTTTTTAATAACTGAAGTGCATGACCATGCTTTAAAAAATGGTTTAAAAACTCCAAACATGGACTTGACAACTTCATTTTCTGTTGGGGAGCACAGACAACAGAGGGAGCACGCCTTGGCAGGTTTCGTTAAACGATTTGAACACAACATGCCATTATGTCTACCCTCATGAGCCCAGGAAAAAGCAGTAGCCATGGTAGCACCAGCTTCAAACTCCATTAGCCATGGAGTGCATACAAACACAGCTCCAGCAGCTCCAGCCTCCAGGGTTTCTCTGGGGACAGATGGAACTGATCTGTGTAGCATCTGAAGATGTGTAAAGAGTGGACTCTGCAACTGATTCTTTCTTTATCTGTCAAAGGTCAAAAATATTGTCAGCAGAACAGAAAAATGTTGAAGGGCATCTGTCTTGATCGCAGAATCATAGAATAGTTTGGATCAGAAGGGACCTTGAAGATCATCCCGTTTCAGCCCTCTTGGCACAGGTAGGTGTTGTGGCGTGCTCGGATGGTAATTGCCACAACCTTCCCGAAAGCGCTCCTGCGTCCGGTGGTACCTCGACACGGTGTGTGGTAGCCGGTGGGAGAGGAGCAGGGCTGCGCCTTCCCCGCTAATTCCACCAGCGCAGGCAGTAGCGCAGGCACTCGCACATCCAACGCCTTAAGATGGGGGTAAAGAGTTGGAGGCAGACTCTTCTGGGATAGCAACAGATTTATTGCCCAGGGACCCAGGGCAGAAGAGCCCCGAGCACAGGGGTGCACAGGATTATATACGGAACTAAACAGGGGCGGAGAGAACACCACGGACCAGTAACACGAGGGCAAGAGGGAGGAGAGAAAGGCGGGACTACAGTACACAAACCAATGAGGGTAGGTGAGGGGAGGAGCAGGGGGACAGGGCCAACGAGGCACCGAGTGAGGGAGAACTCTCCAGAACATAACCATATACAGAACACAGATTGACAGGACTAAACCAAACAGGGGAATGTACCAAAACAGGGCTTGGAGGGGGAGAGACCCTCCTCACCATAACAACCGAGGGGGAGACTTTAGGTGGCTGGCCCATC
The DNA here is from genome assembly GCA_013397565.1 of Ptilonorhynchus violaceus. Taxonomy (NCBI): domain Eukaryota; kingdom Metazoa; phylum Chordata; class Aves; order Passeriformes; family Ptilonorhynchidae; genus Ptilonorhynchus; species Ptilonorhynchus violaceus. The sequence continues at coordinate 598,185 of VZRJ01013834.1, forward strand.
CTCAGGCCAAGCCACCACCAAAATCATGATCAATAGGAAAGAACCATAATATTTCATCTGGTTATCTATTTTATATTTTAGAGTTTGAGATTCATATCAGCTCACTTTTTACATCTAAAAGTTAGAAAATCACTGTAAGGCTCCTTCTTTAAAATGCAAGACATATTCAGGTGAATTCACCCCACTCACTGCCTAAATTAAACAAGGTGCTTTGTTCACTGTGTGTGTCTCTCTCTCTTGGCAGCACAGGAAGCTTCATCAACTAGACAACTATTTCTATGGATAGCCAAGATAAGCCTTGAAGCAACTGAAGAGATTTTGAAAGGAACAAATAGCAATCCTAATGTGGAAACGGGAACTGCATCTCAATTCATATCACACTACTCATTAAATAGCGCCAGTGTAAATGACCAAATCTGTTTTAGAGGTCCTGCTGAGAGGTACTCCTTCTTCTGTATATCTAGTTATATTTGCAATGTTCTACAACTCGACAGGGATTGTTTGAAGTAAGTTGTGATGTTATGAGTCAGTACATTCAAATCAGATGGACTGTTGAAAGAGGAGCTTCCAGAAGGCAGACATGCAAACCAATTTCTCCTTTAAACCAATGTATTATTCCTTCTTCAGCTCTAGAGCTGGATTCAGAAGCCTAACCCTCCTGCTATACCACTCCATTGCTCTCCGCAGTATGTGGTATTTCAGTGTGCCTTCTACTAGAATAAAACATACCCGATTTCAATAAGGTAGACAAAATCCTTTAAATTGCTGTCAATATTTCATAACAAAATTAAACCAATGTACATTTGAACCCAAATATTAGTTTAAACAAAAGAAAACTCCAAATGGTACCCCTTATGGAATACCTGGGAGAATTTGGGCCTGATACCAATGAAGAGATTTCTAATTAGTCTCTATGAATAAGGAAGATATATATTTATATTTGTTAGGGTTCTATTATAGTGCTGTAATATTAGTAGCCTTACTTTAATAATAACCTTGCTTTGAAGCTGAATACATAATTTTAAAAAACAAATTGGTACAAGTTATATTTTGTGGTGTGGATATTGTTAAGTCAAATTTCATTGTGTGAGAATGTGCGCACACACAAAAACCAGTCTTTCATAAGTTATAACTGATGCTATATACAATATGCAATTAACATAATTACTTTCCCTCGGGCATGGAAAAATAAAATATATTTCTTAATTTTTCATACTGCTTTGGAAAGTTATCAGAAATGCTGTTAAATAAAATTTAGTTTTGGTTTGGATGCTCTAATATCTTTCATGACATGAGCTCTAAATTAATTCTAAAATCAAAACACAACACAGCAGGGAGCTGCAGCTGATAGGCAAAGATCTGCTCAGTGCCTGATATATTAATTAACAACATTTTAAGTTTGCCCCTGCCATTGAATACAATGTTAAATGAAGGTCTCACCCAACATAAAGGTAGAAGGGAGGAAAACAGATAATTTCACCATTTGAAAGGATCAGTGGAAGCAATGTAGTTGTTGTCAGCTCAGATGGTGCTCCAGTAATGTATATTTTCTTGAAAAAAGTGTTTCTTTCCTTCATAAAGTCTGAAGATATTCAAAACCTCACTGGTCCAGTTCACTGGACTGAATAATTTGCTCTTTTTAACCCTTTGTGGGCAGACTGGATGAGCTCCAGAGGTGCCTTCCTACCCCAGCCATACTGTCCTTCTGTCATTCAGTAAACATGCAGGTGAACCAAGAAAACAAGGACAGTAACTGCAATCTAGTAATGTGTGCAAACTTCTCCTTTTTCTGGAAAGTTCACTTTCCTTTGGAACAAGGTCATTATTTTGCTTAGCTATCCAGTAGTATCACCCCAAATCTCATGTTTTCAGATAAATTAGCTGTCCCAGAGGGGAATAAATCACAAGGAACAAAACCCAGTGCATCAAAGATAGTGCTCATAACACTAAAAGAGGAATACATATACCTGAGCAAAATGAAAGTAACATTCTCTTCCAGTTTTATTACCCAAAAATCTGGCATCTATTATAGCCTAACCATTCAAGACACCTCTGTAAAATAGGTGGGATTAAGGTATCTCTACAGAATGATATCTTTGCCAACTTAAAAAGGGCCTTAGGAGGCTGATGACATGTTTAAACTGGGCACTTAACTTTTAGATAGCAAAGGTTATGAAAAAGGAACGTCATTGAAAGTGACACAGAGAACAATAATCTTAAATGAATGCTAGAAACGTGGTGTTAGTTGGAGACAAGCCAGTCAAACACATTCTACAATAGATTTTTATTTGTTCAAACCTCCACACAGATTTATCATCTGTTTCTAAACTATTTAGACTGGAGTAATTCTACTGCAACAGGCGTTTTTAATTGAGACTAAGTCCCTGCTTTGACAAGTGCAGAGTAATAATTCCCCAGGACAATATTTTTGCGATGTTGCATATGTATTTTCACCATTTTGTTGTCTGAATGCTTCTCTTTCTGTTCACATTTGTTCAGAGAAACAGCACAGCCTGCATGCTCCAAGGCAGACCTGGGCAGACGTAGATGACCCACAAAAGCTTTAGAGAGATCAAGTAGGATTTGCTGTGAGAGCACCTCTCTAGCACACACCACTCTATAACACTTCTCAAGGTACAGTACCTTCTTTGAGTGTTCAGTCATTTCCTCTGAACAGATCCAGACAGCCTTATGAAATGCATCACACTTGCTATTTCTTTGTTTCCCCATTTCTTTTAAATGAATGCCCCTTTCCTCCCTCTTCCTGTCATTCTTTTCAATTGGCAGGTCCTTCTGCTATTGTCAGCCTGCAGAATATTACCCTTGAGACAAAAGAAAACCTATGAAACCTGAAGACTTTTTGTGAGGAGAGACAGCAACACTACTAGGTCTGAATCATCATTCAGAATTGTGGGGAAGGGGGAAGAATTTACATGCATTTGGACATTATATTTCTGCAAATTACTGCCATGCTTGTAAGCAGAGTATAAGTATCAAAATTAAAAATCTCTTTCTTTTCTCTATCATTTCCATATTCCGTTCACTATAGCAGTGCTTCTAGCCCCAAAGGCTGCAGTTTGAGGAGAGTACTGATGAAAAGGGATGTAACACCTATGACTGTGGTGCACAGGGGACTTCAAGGAGAGCACACTAAAAACTCTGAAGCACTTTCCTTGCTCCTTGCTTTCAATGCAAAAAGGGAAAAAGAAATGTCAGAGCTTTGATACCTTTTCCTGAGATAAGGCTTGAGAAGTTTTAAGCACACTGGTTAGAGGCAATTATTTGGATCTCCAGTGCCTACCTTTACTTCCCTTGAGTGCTACATTGATTTTAAGGGGCATTGTCAAGGATTAAATGTTCTATGTGTCAAGAGTGCAACCTGACCCTGCTGCACTGCAGTAACTAGCAATTATGGAATACAACATACTCAATGGACAAGCAACTGAAGTGTAAGAGAAAGATTTGTCTGGATGATAAAATTCAACATTCAAATAATGCTCCAGGGAGCTCTGTGGGTCATAGTCCAATAAAATGGGAAAAGTCAGCTTCACCTTTTTTTTTTGGTGATGCTTTGCAGATGCCTCACAGCAGGAATGGAGAGCAAAGACTCTGGTTCTTATCAGAAACCAATCCTAAACGCTGTCTTGTAGCTGGCACCCCTCAGTTATTGGGCCACATGTCAGCTGCAGCAGCTGGGCAGGAACTGGAGCACAAGACAATAAAGGATTGATGGTGAAGGAGGGTAGTTTTCTATCATCCACCACTGTAAGAGACACAGCCTTTTTCTGATGGAAATCATCAAAACTGAATGAAATCTCACCCAGACCCCAGGCTTTTTTCCAGACGATGTGCAGGCAAAGAATCTAGTTGCACACCCAGTTGGGCACCTAATGCTCTATAAGTGAATTTCATGCACAATAAGTTTTGATTAGGATTTCAGCAGACGTGCACATTGTAGTACCATTCAGAACAGATACAACATAAGGGAAAAAGAAAAAGGGACTGCTTAGACTCAGCAGAGCCAGTGCTGATTTTTCGCCTGGCTCCTGCACAGCTCTTGTCTTGAATAGGAACCCTCCAGGAGGCTTAGAACTCATAATATCTCCCCAACAATGGGTGCTTTCAGGCATGGTAAAGAGTAAGGAAAGAGGGACAGAGTCAAACTAGAATTGTACTGCAGATTCCTTCTTTCACTGTGGCACAGTGAAAATTGTTCCAGAGAGAAAATGATGAGGACAAAAAATGGAAAGTCATTCCATGCAGGATTTCTGAGTTTACGAAACTTCTATCAGTTCTACTTCATTCACAAAGTGAAACGAATCACCATGGCAAAAATGAAATTAAACCTTATCAGAGTGTAGTTCCGCCATGCACCATGAGTCAATGCCCATTACATATGGCACTCCTTTCCGCTGATGGGGAATGGATGCAATAGTATTGACTGTCTCACAGAATGAGTGTCTCACTGCCCAGCAAATTCACCACTCACTCTATCACTGCAGCTCAAGTGGCTTCTCCAGAGGTTCAAACTGCTTCTCATTAAAACTGCTGCATAAAACAGAGTTAACTGCTTGTGCCATTGAAAACTTTCACCCCTTACTTCCAGCTCAGAGTTTCCATTTTCTCAGAAATGACCACATTTTTCTTTGGTGTAAATTTTCTTTTTAATTTCTGGCCAAATGCAAGTACAAAAATCAGGACACTTGGGAAAATGTTTTCAAACGAAAGATGTCTTTAAAATTAATGTACTGTTGAAAAACCTTTTTTTTTGTAAAACAAAGCTGTTCAAGACAAGGCATTCCAAGTAGTTCTAATCTGACTGCTCTTCCAGGGATCTGTAAATATGCCTGTCCTAAACAGTTCTCTTGCAATGCTGCTGGGCTGCACAACACTGACATCTGCAATTCCTAATAGGCCAACCAGCCTTTTTTGAATTCGTTTACATGAAGATTTTGCCACCATTTGTATTTTTGCATGCAAATAAGCAGAGCAAATACACTAACGAGCTCTAGTTCTGGATTATATGCTCAAAATACAAAAAGCCCCATCCACAAATTTTCCATCCTGCATTTGCTTTATATAAGCATTCAAATTACATACAAACAGATCACAATTACTTAATTGCTCATAACAAAGTTGAAATGTATATTTTGCAATTAGTCTTACATTGTAAGAATGTAATTAAAAGCCAAGTTGATAATGATTTGAAATTTTGAATGAGAGAAAAGTTGATGTCATGAAGTTTGTATTGCAATTTGATTCTGTTTTAGAGGAAAGCATTGTGAAGTGCTATTTCTAAATAATAGAGGACATATTTAAAATCTTGTTGAGTATACGTTGTGTTGATTTACTATTGGCCACTGTACTTTGTAAAACAGTCACATTTTAAGGATTTTTAATTTTTTTTTCTCAAATAACAAAATTGGTAATTTTACGTATTATAATGGGTTAAATATTTTATCACCCTTTTTAAATATGTACGGTCTTATTTTAAAGTATCATTTTTTCTCCATTGGCCTAGTCTTTCTACTTCATATTTGCCTGCCAGCTGTTCATTAGCATTGTCTAAATACCCAGGTATATGTAAGTAATTTGGAGTATTTGGTGATTTGGAAAACATTGCAATTTTCTGCATCTACCTGGAGGCATTCAAAATAGATGTGACTATCAGCAGTTAGAAAACTCAGTCATCTGAAGCATGCCTGTGGTTAGGAAAACAAAGCCACGAGTCACTTAGCAAATTTAGAAAAAATTACCATAGCTGGCTACTTCACGTTCATACAAACTACAGTTTGATGAACAACATAGAATAAAAAGAGGAATTTGGAATGCAAAGGGTTGGACTTCTATGTAGAGGCTGCCACCTGGTCTGGGCGTCTCACGGAAACAAGCTTGGACGACTTCGACCTCAACCAAATTGTCCTGTACCCATGAGAATTTCAAAGTATCCAAGTTGGAAGAACACAGAATAGCAAGAACAGCAAGAACGGGAAGAGATAACTACAACAAGGGACTGTTAGCTAAGTTTTGCTGAAATGTATGAAATATTGTTATGTCCAATGAAGTTAAAATGGATGTTTGCTGTAACCAATAGAACTTAGACAAGAAGAGCAATAGAGGTATAAAACCGGCCATTGTAAAATAGAGACAGCTTCTCTTTTTGCTTTTTACCTCTTAGGCTTCTAGCTTTTAGCTCTGCCACTGTTAAATAAAGAGCTTTTAGTTCTTAGCCTCTGCAAGCTTCATTCTTTGTGTCTGTCTCAACTTCCACAATTCTAGGTTACAGTGAAAATAAAAGGTGTATCACTAGGATTTCAGCTCGCTCTTTGTCCACAATTTAGTGTTTTACCCTAGTCATGCAACAACAATTTGGCTTCAAATAGAAAGGATTGTTAACATCACCCAAGTTTTTAAGCAGAATGAGATCCACGTCTCAAAACTGAGGCTCAGAAAAGCCAGGTGACATCTGTTTTAGCACAGAAGTCTCTTGCAGCCTTCTTGAGCACTTAACATGCAAAATCTTCATTGTGCAGATGAAGCCTGTGTCCAGCCTACACAGGAAAGGTTCCGAGACTCTGACTAACTTCATGAAACACTAAACTCACACAACACGTTCCTGACTGAAATGTAGTATAGGACCAAGCCTGTTCTTAATGTTGTTGAGCCTAATTGCACATGTTCCCGTGTTGCTGTAGAGTCCGAAACGACACGAAATATGCACACACGCAGGTAGTAGGTATGGTGGAAAGAAGAAGAATTTATTTAATAAATCAGAAGGTCTTTTTACACTATTTTCCAGCGTACATGTCGCAAGTTAATTGGCTGCAGCTTAACAATAATATAATACTATTGGTCATCTATTCCAGGCCTGTTTACAGAACTACTGATTGCCTATTGTTAAAACACATACCAACTAAGAAAAACTCCCTAGTCCAGGTGCAGTTTTATCTTTCTGTTGTTTAGCTTCTACAGTTTCATAGTTTCTCACTGGTACAGACCAAGTTTCTCACGGGCCTAACTAACTTCTTAGGGATATACAGGAATTGCATCTACATCTATGTCCGGAAGACTGATTGACAGGTCATTTCCCTCAACATTCCCGAAATGCTATGTGAAATCAGAAAAAATTGATGGTATTAAAATTACATAAAACTGGGTTGAGGGGAGAGGAAGACAAAAGGAAAACAGGCCTTTTGTGAAATTTGTATCTCATTGCCAATACTGCTGGGTATGCCACTATGCAAGGTAATGCACAATGTAATCACATTAATTCTAAGTTTTATTTTCATAATCTTTATACTCTTTGAAGAATATTTAGGCAGCTGAGCTTTACTATTATTAATATTTCTCATAAAATAACATCATAATGTTTAATTTACAGTTCTTGGGGTAGACATTCTACTTTATTATAAAAAGTGAAACAGTAATTCCACCTTTGTTGTAAAATACAAAGAACACTTAACCACAGCAAAACAATACCAGATTTCAAGTGAGGAAAAAAAAATATGCCTAATAAATTGATAAGTACTTTAGAGCAATGAATTCTTTTTGAGTAATGACTATTTTTGAAATATTGCAATCCATTCAAAAATCTACTTGCAAACATGAATAAGCAAAACTCAAATGTGTTCTTCAATAGAAATAATTTCTGAGCTCTCACAGTAACCATTTCAACACATAATAGGCAATCACACTTTTAATGTCAGTCTTTCTTCTGAAGTGTGTTGCTAATCAAGTTTCTATCCTGCTGAGCACGGTGAGCATAAGGTTATAGCATGCTTTCCATGTGTCCTGAGAATGAGACCTTGCCTGATTTTCATAACCAGGGTAAAGCCTTTCGACAAAAGTCAGAGGATTTTATCTCACTTGTCCTTTATTCAAATAATGTCCTCCTTCAAAAGCAAACTTAGGAACTTCTTTGGTACTATATACAAAGGTAATATTCAGCATGGTTAAAGATAGTAAAACACACCTTCAAATTCTAGTCATGATTTTAAGAAAATGCAAGGAAAGTTACGTTTTAACAACTTATGATGAGTTAGTTGAATTACAACAACTAAAGGGGTTTAGATATGAATCTAAATTCAATTTTATCTGGTAATAATATGATGATTGTGACAATGAAGAATGGGCTAGAAAATTTTCTAATAAATTTGGAAATATTTCTTGAATGAATACTGAAAAACAGTTGTTTCATTGAAACCCATTTCAGCCTCCTTGGTAAAAATATGACAGTATTCTTATATTATAATCTTCTTACTTATGTGATTTCTGCTTTGTGTTTTGACTGGCCCACCATAGAAAATATACACCAAAAAAGGTAAAAGCATTCAGACTTAAAACCTGAGGTTTCATTAAGCATAAAAAGCAAATTATATTTATTCGAATTTTCTGAAAGCTTCTGCATTGTATCTCATCAAATAAACATTTCCTCCCTACAGAAAAACTTCTAAAGTACCTACCAATAACATGTGAACCCTCAGGGTTCATCTTGTCTTTAGTCCATGTTTATATGTTTGGTATTTACGTCATGAAAATATCAGAAAGATTCTGAGAGCTTACACTTAATGAAAGAAAGATTAGAAGTCTTTCTTCTGGTTTAGATTAAAGTTTAGGAGTGGGGCAGGGAGTTGGAAATGGATAATCTTTAAGGTCCTTCAAACCCAAACTGTTCAATGGTTCTACAAATAGACAAGCAGAAACAAATAATTTTACTGAATTTTTCTGATGGTTGTTGGATTTTATTTATGTAAGTAAATGTTCATTAAACACCTTTAAAATACAGCAAAACACATTTGTGTAGAGGGTTGGAGAGATAATTACACACTTTAAACACAAACTGCCAACACAGTGATATTGTGTTCCCAGGTTTCCAGTCACTGATGGGAAGAATATATATTTACCAAACAATGGTGTGTTACCCGGGGTTTTCATTGGTTAATGCAATGCATGGGGACATTGCTGGGAGCTTTCTTCTCCCCAGTTCATATCCTAAAGTTCTTAATAATAATCTATGGCAATCCTTTCAAAATATGTATATGCTTTTGTAGATTGAGGATGGAGGTTGGATGCCAAAGGACAAAGGGTTCTCCCTGGCATTTACATTAAAAATGAGATTCACAGTTTCTTCTAATTATACAAGTTATCTAAAGCTCTAGTTCCACTTGTTAAAACCTGGCTTCATTTTCACATTGATGTCCCTCATCTCTGTTGCTGAATACAGCTTTCTTCTTTCACAAATGTAAATTCCAAATTAGGGTGTACGTTCTTATCTGCACAAGGGAAAATAACATTCAGCACAGTTTTCCAGTTTTTTGGAAGCTAGCAAGATCCCTACTGAGTTGCGTAGGCTAAAGTGGCATATTTAGCCAATCAAAGGGAAGTATAAAAGGCCGAACACACCAACGCACTCTGATTCTTTCTGGAACAAGAGATTAATATTATATGCAACACTTATTTGTGAATGCATATTTAGAAGAAAAAAGGTTTTTGTCTTGCATTTTGAAAGCTGAGCTGTATTCTGTGTCCCTAAAAGTATGCCAAGACTCAATTTGTCAAGTGAGTTTCTTATGTGTTCACATGTGAGTAGAGGGGGTGAAGGACACAGTTCAGTTGTGCTGAATGTTATCTTGTGTTATTTTATTTAGGATTTTAAGACACTCAGAAAGCTGGAGCAACCCAAGGCCTTGGGGACATTTGCATGTGACTGGAGTTGTAGGTACAAGAGTCTGGACAGGCCAGGGTGTCCCAGGAGTTTAAACGATGGTCCATGAAAAGATTGATTTTGAAGCCATGATTCAATAGACCCTCATGTAACAAGAACAGTAATTATTCTAGGTCGTGCATTTATTGCCATGCTAGTGGATCCACATTCACAATGTAAACCTGTTGGTTTGTTCATAAAACCTGTTTCTTGTTCATAATTGCCTCTGGGACAAACTGACAGGTTCCTCAGAAATTTGTGAACATTTTTCATTTGTTCTGGCTTCACGCTTGTCCCAAAATGACCCTGTCTGGACCTACAGGCTACAACTAGCAAATTGAATGTTTCACCCAAACCATTCTTCACCAGTGAAGCTAGGGAATGGTCAGGCTCCTAAAACCAGGTGGCCCAGAGTGGCACATATCCATACAGTTAAATGTTTCACTCTCCTGAAGTGTGAAATGAGCCAAAGCACCAAATGGAGATGATGCTTGACCTGTGATAACTCCCAGACTATGTCAGAATTGTTGGGGAGTCCCCAGGTAGTGAGCCCAAAAGCATGCTGAGGGGCTGTCTAAGCCCTATTGCAACATGTGTAATTCTATCCAGTGTCTGGGAATTCCTGGCTCAGCTACCATTCAATTTAGTGATACACAGAGTCGGACACAAAGTTGGCCTTTCTAGTCTGTAACAAAGAGTCATATTGGCATCTCTTTTGGTTGGTCTCTTCTTTGCAATACATTATCATCTCTAAATGCTACTTAAAGAACCCTCAGCCAGCAGAAATATAGCAATAGAGGACCTCTTGCTGAGTTTTACATGGTCTGGGAGAATTTTTGCTGAGAAAAGAAAGCGTAGGTGTCATGGTGAGCGTGCTTAAGGTTAGGCTGATGCCTTTATCTGCTTAAAAACAGAAGCTGGACAATGTTATGAGGGTAGGGAAAGCAGCTGCCTTTATTTGAGTTCCTCCCGGAGTACAAAGCACACACTGATCAGTTTTGTGTCCCACTCCAAGTGTCCATTCTCCTTGTGTGTGAGTACCCATAGCACTTTTTATAGGTTTACATCGTATTAAAATAGTTTATAAAAATCATCCAATTAGAAATACGGTTAATGAGGTGATTTCCTTTGGCTCAGCCTCCTACTGAAATCCCTGCCTAATGCTGCTACCTACTGTTGTTTGGGCTTTTAGGAGACATGAGACAGAGAAGTGTCCCTGGTCCCTAGGACACTAGTGGTGATAAGGTTTACACAGGAATCTTATTTTGACTGTAGGGATAGGGACTAGGGGGTAGGGACTAGGGGATAGGGAAAACTACTAGCTAGGAATTTACAAGGTTAGAGGATAAAGGCTACAGGACTACAGGGTTACTAATATACTATTAATATAAAAAGCATAAAAGCAAAAATCTCTTTGGCATCAAGGCAGTTTAGCAAGCTGCATGGGGAGCTTCTGACACCACACTTTCCAAGGAAAGGAAAGGGAAATCTATGCCCTCAACCACTGAATACATCAGCAGAACTCCTTGGGAGTCTGCCCCACACAAGGACATCTTTTGTTCAAAAGGCCTCAGGGAATCATGCTCTGGTGTGCTCGTGGGAAGAGGAGCACTGGGTATGACATAACCTTCAGTACAGAGCACGGCAGACAGGCTTTTGTGTCTCACAGTTTTATGCCTCACTGCTGCCAGCCTAGAAGCACTTCTGGTGACTGTTTGCCAGAACCTCATGGCATAAAAATGCCATGGTAAGTAAGTTTGGCTTGTCCACAGCCATGATTCATCTGCCATGGCTTTTGCAGAAATGCAGCCAATTCAGTTCAGGCCTGAAATGAGCACTGTTACCCACAAGTGCCAGGACAGTACTTGAGAACTGCTTTTCTCCCTTTCCTGTGATGTGCAGACTTATGCAAAAATGAAAGATGCCCTCAAAACTGCCCTCCTGCTTCTGGCCATGCTGCCCCTGAGTCTTCCAGCAAGAGCCAGCGAGTTCAGCACAGCAGCTGAACAAGCCATGGGTATTAGACACTGGCAAGACAAGAGCATGAGTAGCACAGACAGGCTGAGAGCAGCATGGGCAGCCAGAGAGTTGAGAAGCCTGAGCTTGCTCCAGTCGAAGGGTAACATTGCTGGAATTAAATGGAACCATAGGCACACATAAAAAGTGGTATATAGAGATGCAGCTTTGTAATCACAGCAAAGATGACAAGTTCTAGCTCCAATAAGGTGTTGATTGGCAACAGAAACTGGTACAGCAGTTGGACAAAGCAAAATTAATTTTCAGTATAGCAAAAAGCTATGATTTCTGAAGCAACTAGATGTAAAACAAAAACTGATTAGTAGCTTGAAAGGAGTGACTAATGAAACTGCCCAAAAATGAAACTGGAGACTTGAGAAGTGCAGAAATGTTGGCACAACTGAAAAGCTGCAGGATAGCTCAGAAGAGGAAAATGTGTTTTAAATAAGCAAGGCAGACCAAAATCATTTGGAAGTCATGCCAGCAATAGCTTAATAACTTACATATTAAGTCAGGGAGAGCTCGTCGAAGAAGCACTGCCTTCACCAAGCACAAATGAAAAGTAGATGTGACTGGTCTAGGACAGCACCAATGTGCCTTGTCCCCAGATCCTCACTGCTCATTTTTCTGTAATTTGGAAAATAAGGAGACTGAACATACCAGGAGATATGACCCTGTCATAGAAGGAGATGTGGTTGGTCAAGAAGCACCTGCTTTTCCTAAACCCATGCTGGCTGGGTCTGATCCCTTGGTTGCCCTGCATGTGCCATGTGATGGCACTCAAGATGATCCTGTCCATGACCTTTCCCAGCACCAAGGTCAGGCCAATAGGCCTGTATTTCCCTAGATCCTCTTTCTGAACCTTCTTGTAGATGGCCATCTGCCATGATGAGGCTCTGTCAACCAGACTTCTAAACAGGCCAGAGTTTGACCCCAAGATGTCCAAGGTGGCTGGCTGTTCTGCTATGCCCTCTCTTTCCTTCTATGAAAATTGAAAAATCTATCATTTGATGACCACTGTGCCTAAGAGGCCTTCAACCATCACATCACCCACCAGTCCTTTGTTCACAAGCAGCAGGTCCAGTGGGGCACCTTCCCTAGCTGGCTTCTTTTCCAGCTGTGACATTATCTCCCACACACTCCAGGAACCTCCTGGAATGTTTCCTCTCTGCTGTGTTGTATTTCCAGCAGACATCTGGTAATGACAACAAGGGTTAGCGATTGTGAGACTTCTCCCGGCTGCTTACAAAATATTTCATCTTCCTCTTCATCCTGCTTGAGTAGTCTAGAACAGAGTCCCACCAGGATGTCTTCCTTGTTACCCTTCCCCCTCATTCTTACCCATAAACACTCAATTCTATCATCACCATCATTAAGCTCCAGATAATGCAGACACTCCACAACATGCAGGGCTACCTCACCACCTCTCTTTCCTCGCCTGTCCCTTCTGAAGAGTTTATAGCCATCCATTACAGCACTCCTGTTTTGTGAGTCATCCCACTGTGTTTCCATGATGGCAACTATGTCATAGTTTTCCTAATGTGTAATGGCTTCCCACTCCTCCTGTCTGTTGCCCGTGCTGCGTGCATTGGTGTAGGTGCACTTCAGGCGGGCAATTGATCCCACCACCTTTTTGGGTGCTGAAGGCCACATAGTTCCTAATGTGACCATTCTGAAGTTCATCTGTGGTTTCTAACCCTTAAATAACCCTTGCATCTTTGCTGCTGCATGGATCTCCATCTTCTGCCTCCACTGAGACAGCAGACTAAAGGGTGTCCCAGCACATTGTCCCTCAAACACTGGCGTGCAACCCCAGGCTTATCTCTAGTGAGCCTAATTTTATCCCCTTGCCCCTTCAAATCTATTTTAAAGCTCTTTCAGTGAGCTGACTCCTGTGTTTTTCCCTTTGAGATAGGAAGAATCCAGTGTTAATCCCTGTGTTGCATCCTTTGCTCCTTCACCCACCTTTTCCCCATCTCATCTTGTTTCAATTCTCTCCAACAATTTTTTTCCTTCTACTTACTCCTGTTCTACCTAACATAATTACAGTCTTCATTCTAAAATTAATTTGGCATTAACATAGTTAATGCTTGCAGCAGTGACAACTCTAATATTTATAAATGCATTGAATCCTCAAAAGAAAACTTCATGTTGTTTCTGTGTGCCCACACCCATAACATAATAGAGGTTTAAGAGAGCTATATTGTACAAAAGATCAGCATAGCTTATTCATAGCCAAAGTAATAGTAGCAGGACAAGAACATCAGAGAAAATTTAAAAATTGCCTATTGCCATGAAAAGGACCATGTAATTTTCCCCTGTGTGTGCCTTTCTGTGATCAGCCTAGGCTGATATACGTCCAGTTCTGTGAGCTTGGGATGACTGGTGAGACCCCAGGGGATGTTGACCGTGCAAACACAAATGTTTGACAACTAGGCAGCACATTTAAGTGCTATTTAAAATGTACACACCTGCAGAAATAAGCTACGCACTGTAATAAGTCTGTGCCAGGTTTACAATATCCCCTGTTGCATTATGCCACTACTGCAGGTCACTACTGAGACAGATTAAAAAAAGGTGCTGGAGATGGTTGGGATGGGGCCTCTCTCCATTTGCAAAAAAACTCTGGTTTTGACTCGGTTTCTTCTCTGAATGATGATCACCCAATGAGATGATGCAGAAACAGTGAATTTCCACCCCCAAACCTTGCTTTGTGTGAGTGCAGGCTTAAGGAGACCGCATGGTATCAGTTAAACAGGAAATGGAAATTTCACATTTGGAAATTTTTCTTTCCAATTTTAAACAGAAATATTGATTTCTGCACAACCTGAAGGTGGCATGTGGATCACAAAATGAAAACAACTCAAGAACCCTGAAGTAAGAGATGCACCTGATGCTATCGAATGGAAAATTTAACAACAAAATTCAGCTTCCTTTGGAATGTGATGTTTTCATGGGACTGTAAAGAGAACAAAGAACCTCTTGTCTCCAGCTAGTCACCTCACAACAACAGAGATGAGGGTTGCTAATCTTCACTGTTTTCTAAAAGCCCTCTGGGCTGTTGAAATGATTTGGCAGCTTCTGTGCAGTTCATCATGCCCAAATTATGAATATTCACAATGTGCTCTCACTGGATCACTCACCCCTTTACTGAAGGATAGTTTTGCAGATGCATATTCCCTCTGTCTCATTGAGCTAATCTGTAAATAATGGTGGATTGTGCACTGGAAGTTTGCATCAGCTCTACTTATATGACTACTGTTTTGTGGCCAGTCATTCCCTCAGTGATTAACAATTCATCCAGCCATTCACTGAACTGGCACAAGCAGGTGCTTAAGGAGATCCTCTGGTGGTTCCTTGGACTAGCCTAAGAGACAGATAATGAGCAGACGGGAAAAAGAAAAGTAGAATATGAGATATCCATAGCATCTGTCACTTTTAATCAGGTGTTCTTCTTTGTCAGTAACACATGCACGTTAAAACCAGGCACAAGAGTCTCCCTCTTCCTTTCGTTTTGATCTGCAGTAATGGTAAACATTGAACAGTGAGTGTTTGTTTCTGGTTGAAGCTTTATTTTATGGTTAATAACCGCAGTCTTCCTTGAAAAATATAAGAACAGGCTTTTCCCCCTCTGATGTTTTCGTGCTGTGAAGCACTCCTTACTTAGACCGAGTCGAAGGACTCAGAGAGATTAAAATATGGTATCTAATAGAGAGCTATTTACAAACACCCAGTAGAAGTAGTGCATGAAAGGCATGTGACATAAAGTACCAAATTTGCAACTGCACGTTACTCACAGAATTCGCCCCAAGTTAAAAGAGGTGAGGGAGCTCATAATTGCCAGGCACAAAGCTTGGACTTACATACAGACATAATGAAACATATGAAACAATTTATAATCAAGATGGAGAATACAATCAAGGCCAACAATGTATAAAGTAATTCTTCTAGAAATTGGAACACAAGGAGGAAGAAAAAGTATAAGCATAAGGCTGGACAGCTACTGGGAATAACCACATCTAAACAAATAGGGCTGCTAAAGGTCATTCTGAATATGACATTTGGCTGAAGTCAAAACAAAGAGCTAGTTGAGTAGCAGTAGTTGTCACAGAACTTTTAGTCTATAAAAGGCTTTTCAAATTTATTTTTACTGTTTAAACAGGTTCTTGTGTCAGCTTTAATCTTTCTAATACATCAATAATCCTTTGAAGCCAGTTGTTGTTTTACAGACAGCATCAAGGCCCTACTAAGACCTTTTCTATAATTGAGTTTACGTATGAACAAATGTGGTAAAGGTGTCAAATTTGAGAGTTTCAAATGAAGGCTGGCATCCTATTGTCAATACTTTCCTAGAGGAAACTTGGGGTTTTGAAGGACAAACAATTATTGATACAAGATTTATATGGAAGCATATTAGGCAAGTCAATCCAATATCAGAAGGAAGTAAAATCTGGATGGCATCTACTACAGAAGAAAGGTATGGATCTCCTGTACAGTTAATAGCATCTGTCAGTTTCATATAGGTCTCTCAGGTACCGTACATCCTCTAAAATGTCACTGGATGCCTGGTTTTAGGCACTCACATTTCTTGATCGTGTCCAAGTCTTTTCACATTAGTTCTCCACTCTCTAAAATCCATTTCAAAGTAAAACTTTTGTTTTAGTCCCATGGTTCCCTCTACATTAGTAGGGTTTTCTGTTGCACCACAGAAAAAAAGACATGAAATGAAACACAAATGGAAGTTACTATGATCTCAGAAACTGTTCTCTCACAATGTTGCTCGAAAAATACTCAGCTTAGCCTTTATGACTGTGATCTGAAGAAGAAGAGTGATCAGTTGATCAAATACAGTACTGCACATAGTTTTAAAAATTAAACTCAATAAAAATCTACCAGTAAATTTTGTCAGTTAAAAAAAGTTCCAGAATGGGATACAGACACAGAATTTACTTGCTTTGCAATGGTGACACAAAAAACCTATGACTCTTAATTGATCCCTTCAATGACATGAACAGGTCACAGTTCGGACAGGTAACAAAAAATATATCATCTGTTTGAGTTGTGACAATTCAAGCCCTTCAATGAAGCCCTTAAACATCCATTTAATTAAAGTCCCATTGATTTCAAGATCCTTTATGTTAAGTGTTTGGGTTAGTGCTTTGCTGATTCATTAGAAGATAAAGTCATTTCAGTCAATACAAATGTTTTAGGGGAGCAATTACATCTGTTCAGGCAGACAGAATCAAAAGAAAAAATATAACTAGAGGTAATGATATATATAAAAGTTAGATATAAAGTTAGATATAAAGTTAGACACCCTGAAATATGAAATAGCACATACATTTTTAAATCGAGGGTCATTATACACCGGCCAGAATATCTGACTTTTCCCTTTTTAAAGTCATAATGTCAAGACAGGCAAAGATTAAATTCTATTTAATTTTAATTCATCTATAATGTTGTTCACACTTTCTTATGGTCTTCTGGTATTAAAAGCTGTACATTATATTCCTTAATTCAAAGTTCATGGTTTACTTCTGAGTTATTTGGAATAAAGCCTCTTTTTAAAAAATCATATTTCATTAAAATTTTATTGTTAAATACTTCATATTTCTATTTTTTTAATTACATTGTTATTTTAAGGATTCAATTTACTAATCCATACTCACAGAGGTAGAGGCATATGAACTGTTCAGCCAGTGTATGGAATCATCAGAACACCAAGCATTTGCAAACACAAACTGTGCAGTTCTGCCTGTAAGTGATAAAATGGTGAACTTACAGGTAATTCTCTCTCTCTACCTCTTAGTCTGCAACAAACTGTAGTATTTTGCAAAAGCATTTTTGTTCTAGATTATTTGGTTTGCAGTAGGCCTCATGCACTGTTAATGCTGTAGCTATGGCTGCAAGTAATGCTAATATTAAACTGGTTTGCACTTATATACCTTCAGCTGGAATTATCTTACTAGGAGTAGAAATAATGTCCTGGAAAGCTTGTATGGAATTTTATATTTTAAAAGCATTTTTGGGAATGGAAGTACTCATTCCACTTTCTATTGCCATTGGACTCTCTCTGATGACTTTAACACTAGAAGACTATTCCATCACTTTCCCTGCATCATAAGTTGTTCAACTTCTTTTATTTTTTTATCCACTCCTCCTACATTACTGCAGAGTAATCTTTTCCCTCAGCCCTGTTCCCAAAACCCATTTTGGTGCGAAAAGAGCAGAAGCATATGCATGAAAATGAAGGTGTAGCCGTTGCCACATCTATACCCTGTCCATGGAAAGAACAAGACTTGTATAGGCAGTTTTAATCAGATGTCAGTCTTAGTTTCATTAGTATTTGCCAAATATTGTTGCATTGCACCTACCCCACACTAGGTATTGTGTTTATTGATAACACAATATGAAATGAACTGCCTTAATACCAGCAAATAGATGTAACTTCAAACTAAGAGATAATGTGAAGATCTAAGATGCTGCAAGTTTCCCATCAGTGTATTTTTTTTATGCAGAGTGGTAAAATACCCTCAACTCTGCAAAAACAGATAACGCCTCTAGGATAACAGCATGCCTGAATGCACCAGAACAGAAAAAGTGATGGAGCAATGGGAAAGGGATGAACTGGTCACAGAATGAAAATTACAAACAAGCAATTAAATTGGCAAAAGGGGGAAAATGAAAGAAAAGGAAATATAAAAGGCCATAGTGTAATTCAAAACTTTTAAAGTTAAATATATAACTAAATCAGGAGAAAGTTAAGGTTCATCACAACAATGGTTACGATTTATTTCTGAAGATGTATTGCTGAGTATTATAATAATAACTACACTGTCTTGCATAAGTTTTAAAGGACTCTTATATTTTTATTTCTGTGTCTCAAGACATGGATTTGATAAAGAATGAGGAGCTCAGTAATTGTTCTGGGTCTAAGATGCCTGAAAGATTTCTCTACTCAGTGATGTACTTTCAAAAGTCTCATTAGTAGAGGAAGAACATATTCTGTATTGCCCTCTCCCAAGGGTTCCCAAGGCCGGTGGAAATGAGCAGCTGAAGAGGCACAGTGTCTGAGACTTCTCAGTGTTATTTTCACCTGTAAATGAATTTGTATTCTTTATCTGTTGCTTCCCTAAACAAAGGGGAAAAAAAACCTTTCATTTTTTCACCCGAAGCTCAAATACTACTAATAAAAAGTACATTTTTTCCTTTTGTATCAACTTTTTCACCCCATCATTGTTAACATTGACCATTTTGGGTATATTTATTTAAACAAGAAAACCTTTTTCATGCAGATCATGTCAGCAGCAGTGACTGGGACAGAAAATCAATAGGGGAAAAGAGCAATACTTTGGCAAAGGCAAGAAAGAGATTGCTAAATATTTTTGCTGCCACTTTCCTTGCTTGTTACTGTCCTGCATCCAAGATAAAAACTGAAAATTAAATTCAAGGCATCAGCTCCCATCTTACTTTCTTTAAAATATTTTGACGTATTTATCACCCAGGAAATAATGAAAACTAAAGGAAGAAAAAAAACTCCTTCCTTTATTTTTAATTTTTTTTTCCTGTGGAATTATAGAAGAATATGACTGAAAATGCTGAACAGCTCTGGTTACTGTATTTCACAGAAATATATGTCTAGGCACTAACATTGGAAAAGTGCAGTTAACATGACTGATAACTTTACATATAATTCTTGAAATTGCTCAGCATTTTTCTTTCCCCATTTCAGAACACAGTGTAAAGAAAATATACAGCAAATTGCTTGCAACATTTGGTTGGTTTTTTTGGTTTTTTACGTATGTGCACATCTGTATTGTACTGCTCTGAATGAATCTGTTTCAAATAAACATCTAAACCTGTCACACAGACAGGGCCTGCCCTAGACAGACACAAGGTAGGTGGCTGCCTCTGGTAGCAGACTGCTTGGAGAAAGATTTTTCCTCATTACCCAGGTGCTGGCTCTGCTCTGCCTTCACCATTGCTCTTTCCCAGCTTTCCTAAATCATGCTATCAACATAAAATTTAATTTTGCTACTATGCATGATGAGGAAAAAACCCTTTTCTTTGTCATCCTGGAGGTGACAGAATTCAATTTTCCTCATACTTCCTTTTCCTCATACTTCTGAGAAGCTATGGGTGAGGTCTGCTTTACCATGCCTGTTTGGAAAGAGGAGCAAATAAGCTCCCAGTACATATTTATAGTTGCAAAAGCTCTTTGTGGAGTCACTCTGACTCCAATTATCATCTGGTGTAAAGTCAGTAAATACAGGACCCAGGAGTTCTTACACACAATTTTCTCTACAGAGAAAGCCAAACTGTGCCAAACAATAGTATAGAGTAATCGTCAATACAACAGAGATTACACCCTTTATTTACATGTCAATTGACTTTTGAGGAGGAAAATGAGGGCTAACATCTCCAGAGATTAAGAACCAGATCAAAATCACTGAGTGCTTTTCATAAATATCATGTTATTATTAAGATTTTGTTTTTCACTAGTTGTTTCACATTTGAATATGAATTTCCTTAATTGTACATTATTATATTTTCCATAAATCATAGAAGAAGAGTTCCTTCAAATTATTATTGCTATATAAATGCTTTTAAAGGTATTTTGTTTTATAACATCATTATTTTTTCTAGATTTGATCATGTTCAGATTATTCAGGATTAATATAATTGTAACACATTTCAGAATATTCATTAATTCTGATTCTTGAACATCTGGCAATCTGGCAATAAAATTACTAAAAGCAAACAAGATTTGTTAGTTAGACTCCTCAGACACTAGCATTCAGACAGAAGTGAAATCCAATAAATGCAAATTGAAAAGACTGCTGGCACTTTGAAACGAAAATGATCTTCTAACACAAAGTTAGTTTTAGTGCCTGAAACTGCTTTTTTACTTCTGAGCTCCTCCACGAGCTTTGGGGATTTTTACAGTAACATTTATATGGTTTAAAATTCTATCTTTGTTGCAACATGAAAGATCTACATAAGCTGCAAATTAAAAACATGTTACTATCCATGTATGCAAGGGATCAGAGGAGATTATTTACAATTATAGTGATTCCAAGCACAGTTTAAAACATGAATTAAAAAAAAGCTTTCACCTAAACAATTATTTTAAATCTTATATTTACCTCTCATGACAAATATTCTAATATAATTATGTGATTATGTGACATGTATTAATTCAAACCCTTAGCTTTTGTACAGTCTAATGATTGGAAGTGATGAACAACTTAATTACAGAGAAGTGATCAATTTGTGATTTATGTCAAGTTCCATTTGAAGTTGAAATTGGAATTGCACTTTTACCCTTAAAAGCATTTTTCTTTTGATCAGGACAGATTTTAGACCTAAAGTCAGTTTTGTAACTAGGAATGTATTCCCTGCAGTCAAGAAATATAATTTTTTTTTTTGCAATTCAAGATTTTAAAACAGCTGGGTCCCACCTCTCTAACCTCTGTTCATTCATTGAAGTTTCTGCCATTCCAAGTCAGTTTGACTTGTGATGTTTGCAGTGACCACAGCTTAATGCAGTGCAGGCCCTCCTCATGCTCAGCACAAGCTTTTTTGCCTGAAGATGAAGTCAGCTGGAACTAGACTTGAACCAAAAGACCAGCCAGCATGGGGACACTGTGGATGAACAGGGAGCCTGGGTTCCTTTTGCCACAAACATTAAACGAAGAGTTGAGGCTTTTATCCTAGGCACCTAATTATCATTGGCAGGTCATCTGCAACACAGACTCATTGTGCCACAAGCATCACAACCTGGCTCTCTGCAGGCTCCAGCCGTGTGCTGAACACAGCTATCTAGCTTCCACTGCCAGCTACAGCTGATGAGCAGCCCTGCCATGTTTGCACAGAGCAGATCCCATGCCAATCAACCTTGAAGACCAACACTGACTCTGTGCCACAGCATGGAATGGCATTTGTATTCATGATGTCCCCAGATCTGCCAGGGAAAATTGTATGCAGGGAGGCTCATAAACATCTCTGCAGAGTCAGTTTCCATTCTGCAAGGCTGGCACTGACTTGAAACTGGAACACCAAGTACATCCAGAGAATTCTGGGCAGAGCCCTGTGGCTCAGGCTGTGCCACACACCCATATTGCTCCAGCTTCTAGTGGGGTGCATTTGCTCAAATGCAATGCCAAGTTTACAATGTCTCCTTGTGCTTGTCTGGAACATGATGCAGAGATGCCCAAGTGACTTTTCAGGGGCAGCTTGCAGGGCAGTGCAATAACACAGCCCACATGGCAGCTCCACAGTAACCAGTCTTCCCGTTACCCAGGGAATCCTATCTCCCACAAATGTGCAGAGATGACTACTGCAAGAACAACGTGTTTTTAGTAAGTGTTTCGTGACTGAACTATCTAACTTGTTGTTATTTATGTCATAGAATCTGTAGGCTGAGAGAGACCTATGGATGGAAATCACCCAGTCCAACTCCTGTTCAAAGCAAGCCCAGCCCCCCAAACTGAAACCCTGGCAAGCTGTATAGTCGGATCTACTTTTAAGACACACAATGCACTGCTATTTCAGTTGTCTTCCATTAAATGCATTTGAATATATATTATTTCAGGATCTAGTCTTCAGGATCTGATCTCTTCAGGATCAAAGCACTCCAGGTCTGTGTAAATCTAAACAGAAACTTCTTACCCCAAACTCACTGGCTCATCGTTGTTAGAATCCTTCATTTGAAATTTATTCATGGAGCAATACACATTCATCATCAGAACAAGACCTCAAACCCTTGCAGATTCACACAGGTTGCTGTGGTGCCTGTACACGCAGGGCATACGCAGTTTCACATGCAGTGCTGCACACAAGCCAATTTACAATGTACAGCCAGCAGCATCTATGAGATAACATGAATACATTTTAGAAGATAGTAAGCTAAGAAATCTGGTAGTACTTTAACACAGCACAGAAATCTGTGACTCTGCACAAAAATAACAAGAGAAAACAAAACGTTATCTTGACAAAAGACTAAGTTTCAATAAACAGTGGTTTTGCTGTTTGTTCTTTTTTTTTAAATATTGCTTCCTACTAATATTAGCACAGTTAATGCAAGAGCTTCTAAAATGGATACGATCCTGAATTTCTGGGTGACAAAAGCACACTTACAAAATGTCTAATGGACTCGGTCTTGCATGAAACCATATTCTTTTATGGTTATTCATGCTAGACCCAACATGTTTTAGAAATCTCAATGCATTTTAGAAGAATCATTCATCAAGATTCATCAGCTTGAGAAGGCTATAGCATTCTATACGAATTGATCAATCAATACAAGGAATACTTTGTTCGACGCAGAGAGAAAAGCACACTACCTCTTCCTGCAGAAATTAAATGCCTGTGAAATAGCAAAGAATAGCACTATTTTCACTCAGATTCATTTGTATTAGAGATGTCATTTCAGTTCACTTGTTCACTTCTTCCATTAAAATAGCAGCCAATGTTTCTGAAAATCATACGGTGTCAGCTGACACCAAGAACACAAAAACTCTGCAGAAATCTCCGTACCGTTTTCTTGTCAGTTGAATAAGGAACAATTTCACTTCAAGGCCAAATTGATCCAAAGAAATCAAGAATAATTTTCTCAGATGTCCTATGTCTTTGAAGAATTATTTCCTTCTCACAGCAGATGCACTTCCAAGGATTGAAAGCACTGCTGGGGCCTTGCTTTGTTTTATGTAATTACTTCCATGTATGAAGGCTTTTCATGGAAAGGGAGAGAATATCAAGTATTCTAGTCTGCACCCGGTGACACTCAAGACCAGGTTGATGAACTATTCAATGGCACCCATTGGAGCACTGCTCCCGCCATGGCCTGAGGCTGCCCGGGTGGTGTTATGTGCCTCAGCAGGTGGGTGGCTGCATGTGCAGCCTTGTAAGCTGCCTGCAGGGACTTCTGCATTTCTCTTGGTCCCACAATGGAAGAACAGCAAGGTATACCCATCGAGGCCTTCAAAAAATGTGTATGTTAATCTGTTAATCTCCTGTCTTTGAAATATGCTTGTAAAATAGGAGGCTCTAACCTTCTATCTCATTCCTCTGTTCTGAGTACTGCATGCACAGAAGAGCAGTTTATTCCAACTACCATCTGGCATAGCTGCTTGCTTAGCTTAAATAACAGAGCTTCATGTGTGGGCTTAGAGGTTCCCAGGTTCAGGCACTGAGGTGCTTTGAGCAGAGAATTTTTTTAATCTGTTTTAGTTTGGGTCTGCCCAAGGACAAAGGAGAGACATTACCCTCAACGTGCTGTGAATCACCCCAGCAGAAAGACATCGAGACTAAAGCACTACATTACTGTCTTACTTGGAATATCTACAAAAGGATGGTACAATGCTCACTTGTCTGCTAAACTTTGCAACCCTCATCGAACGGAAAAAGAGATGTGTGGTGCAGCTGCAAAGCAGATGCTGTAATATTTCATAGCATCAGACTGTAATTGAGTCAGGGCAATGAGGACAAACAAAAACTCAGTGAGCACTCTGTTTTTCCCCACCAGTAAATCAGCAGCTGATTTTGCCAGTAAATTGCTCAAGTAATGCATACTACAGGAGTGTCCAAAAAGAACATATAGAAAGAGAATACAGGTACAGCATATGGTAGGAAATACCATATGAATGCAGAAACAAGCCAACAGAACAATATGGACATTCTTTGTATTATATTAGCTAAAAGCTAAGTCAGGTGCTGTGTAATCAGTAAGTGAGCAATCCAACTTAACCCCTTTTCAGTAGGTAATTAATACTAATGATGAGATACTTTTAATCCTGCAGTTAAATTCTGCACAATATCTGAAATGTGACTTTATTCTTATCTGGTTTAGATACCGTACCAGATTGTAATATATGGTGAACAGATTAAAAACTTTGGGCAAGAACATTTATTCTTATTCTGATGCTGGTTTAGTAACTTTCTCAAGTATACTTTCCTAATGGGGCCAAACTCCAAATACATCTCATTCTTCACCCTTCAGAACAGAAATTCATGCACAAAGGCCCACCTAAGGGTCACGGTCATACAGAGAAACATAAGATAGATCTGGTTCCTTTCCTGTTCTCTCTCACTGGCACCTCTCTCAGATATAATTCTTGAGACTTATAATGCTTCTTTTCTCATCTTTCTTAGCAGTACCTTTCCTTTTTAATGGTGATGCTAACCCAGGATTAGGTTAGTACAGACAACGTGCTTGTACTTCTTACTTGTAGGTGCATCACCAGTTCCTAGTGAAGAAGTTCTACTGGAAGAGCTTAGCTTTCCTAGCATCCTTAGGTAGGTTATTGGAAAAAAATTTCAAACTAAAATGACCTCTGGAAAAACCTCTACATCTTAAATCAGCATCTAAAATTAATTTCCAGAAATGTTGACAAACAAAACCCAAGAGCTTTAGGCGAATTAAGTGATTGGGTTTTGTTACTGTTGACTTTGATTACTTTGTTTTGTATAAAACAAATTTGAATATATTTTTTAAATGAAATCAGAAAAAAAATATTTTTATTATCAGAACAATGACATATCAACAACTTGCCAACAAAAGTAAGAGAATATAACTGAGCAGTTATGCTAAACCAAGCCCTTCCCCTGAAAAGGCTATGAGTTTTACTATTAAAAATTTTCAACAGAAAGGCTTCATAAAAAATTTTTCTTGGTGGCTGTACTTTACATATTTTTGTAAGCATTTCTTCCCTTGATGCTTCCAAATAAGACATCACCAACCTACTAGTCAATAGCGAAGTTTAAAAGAAGAAAAAAATTTCACAGAATCACAGAATATGCTGAGTTGGAAGGGACCCACAAGGATCATCAAGTCCAGCTCCTGGCCCTGCACAGCACCATCCCGAAGAGTCACACCTTGTGCCCAAGAATATTGTTCAAACACTTCTTGAACTCTGTCAGGCTGGTGCTGTGACCACTTCCCTGGGGAGCCTGTTCCAGTGCACAAACACTCTCTGGATGAAGAACCTTTTCCTAATATCCAACCTAAACCTCCCCTGACACAACCTCAGGCCATTCCCTCTGGACCTGACACTGGTCATAACAAAGCAGAGATCAGTGTCTGTCCCTGCTCTTCCCCTCCTGAGGAAGTTCTAACTGCAATGAGGTCTCCCCTCAGTCTCCTCTTCTCCAGGCTGAACAGACCAAGTGACCTCAGCCACTCCTCTTATTGCTTCCCCTCAAGGCCCTTCATGGTCTTTGTTGTCCTCCTTTGGACACTCTCTAACTGTTTAATGTCCCCAGTGCAGAGCAGAGTGGGACAATCCCCTCCCTGGCCCGGCTGGCGATGCTGTGCCTGATGCCTCCCAGGACAGGGCTGGCCCTCCTGGCTGCCAGGGCACTGCTGACTCATGTTGAACTCTCCATCGGCCAGGACCCCCAGGCTCCTTTCCATGGCACTGCTGTCCAGCACCTCATTCCTCGGTCTGTACCTACATCCAGGGTTGCTCCATCCCAGGTGCAGAATCCAGCACTTTCCCTTGTTGAACTTCATATGGTTGGTGATTGCCCAGACCTCTGATTTGTCAAGACCTCTCTGCAGGGCCTCCCTGCCTTCATGGGAATCAACAGCTCCTCTCAGTTTTGTATTCTATGCACGTTTATATATTGTAATTTTAGTTTTAAATGTATTAAAAACTTTACTAAAAAAACTATTCTGATATTTCAGTGAGGGATATCTTTGTTTATGTATGTATTTATTATTAATATTTAGTGAACCAGGACATGCACACATGCAGACACCATAACAGAAGTAATGAACTGTACATTCATCACCTAAACTACTACAGGGTAACCTATTTAGCTAGGACTTGAGATATATCTTTTTATTGCAAGAGTGTATAGGGACCCTGTCTCTGAATACAGTTTCAGCATGCTGGGCTATAGTGTTATACTCACAAAGACATAGCATAAACCAATGCAGGCCATAAAAATATGGAAACATAAATCAGAGGGTGGGGCTGGCTGCGAAGAGGTAGTGTTATCTATACATGCTGGTGTGGGCAAGGAACTAATGCACAATGAGATTAAGGACATTATTCAGCAAAACCCTTAAGCACATGTATGAGTAATCCCACTGCTGTTCAGGATGGCATTACTGCCAAAAGGAAGGTCTACAGCCCTTTGTGTTAATTCAGGGCCCTGTTGACCTGTACAAGGTCACACAGTAAATCTGAGATAATTCCAGGATTTGGACTCAAGCCTCTTGTTTTCTACTAGTACGCCTTAAAAAGAAATCCAGTCTCCAATTTTCAGTTTAGGTTTATCACCACTTGTTGTGTTATTGTTTAGAGATAGATAGATAGATAGATAGATAGATAGATAGATAGATAGATAATAGATATTTAGATACATACTCAGGATCGCAAACAAGTAAATACAAACTTCAGTCTCCATTCCAGTGCATCCCAAATCTAACTGGCATGAATCTATGAAAGAGGTGGAAAAAATTAACAAGAAAATAGTATAATCACATACATGAAGAAAAAAGTTTTCTGCAAAGTAAGTATGCACACAATGTTCATAAAATTGACGTGACTCGATTAAACTGCCATGACTCACTTTCTGTGAGATCACCACGTAAATGAGTCTTCAGTAGAAACTGAAAAGAACCCCCAAATATATATGTATGTATATATATATATACACATATAAAAAGAAGGTTTTGCTGAGTAAAGTTGGGAAGCTTCTTTCAGGAGAAGAGAATGACAGACTGAGGTATCTTACAACTCTCAGCAGAGAATCATCAGGTTCTATAGGCGTTTTACAGGAAACAATATCTTACAAAATCAGACTTTCCTATTATGAAATGGACTTTGTTGTTAAAAGGTGACCGTTTAAGTTTTATGTTGAGCAAAGAACATAAAAAAGTTTAAACTGAGCTTCATTTAGTTATCTTTCCTAAATTAGTTGTTTTCTGATGAAGATATATTGCAATGCCCTGATCTTGGTTACATCAGGTCATTTTCCATTAACAAGTCCATGCAAATTTAGAAGAAGAGACTATAATATATTAAGTATTCCTGAACAGTTTTTAAGCAAAGAGCATAAAAAATGACCATTACCCCAAATAATGGAGTCCCATGTATTGCACCAAGACCATTTGATCAAAACAGCTACAGGACAAGTAACAATTTAGTTGAAGTCATGTAGGAGGCTTCTTTTTTCTCCTCTCATCTCACCTCTTTCTTTCAGACGAGAGAAGCTGCTCAGGAAGTGAAGTTATTCCTAATCCCTTGTCACAACTCTTGAAGCAAAGTTTAGATCCAAATGAACTGATAAATAGATGGTAGATAGATCTTTGGTTATGAAGTGGAACTTGTTCAACTTCATTGCTAGACTGACAATGAAGGAGAAAAAACTGTCATAGAAGTAGAAATTCTGGAGGAGCTCATTCTGGAGACTGAGGGGGGACCTCATTGCAGTCTACAACTTCCTCAGAAGGGGAAAAGCAGGGACAGACACTGATCTCTTCTCTGTGGTGACCAGTGACAGGACCAAGGGAATGGCCTAAAGTGTGTCAGGGGAGGTTTAGGTTGGATATTAGGAAAAGGTTCTTCATCCAGAGAGTGTTTGTGCACTGGAACAGGCTCCCCAGGGAAGTGGTCACAGCACCAGCCTGGCAGAGTTCAAGAAGTGTTTGAACAATACTCTTGAGCACAAGGTGTGACTCTTGGGGATGGTCCTGTGCAGGGCCAGGAGTTGGACTTGATGATCCTTGTGAGTCCCTTCCAACTCAACATATTCTGTGATTCTGTGGTTCTGAGAACAAGTTACACAGACTATGCTACCAAAGCAAACCAAGAACTGCAAAAAGGACAGGATTCCGTAAGTTGTCATAGCTTTACTTAACATACTTTTATGTCTCCAAGGTCAGTAACATGACCAAAAAAAAATCCTCCTTTAGGATATGAAGCCTGTCATCTTCTTAACAACAGTGAATGAGCAGTTTAGAGAGCCCTGTAGGCACAATGCACACAGCAGACTGCAGAAAAATCCTTCACCAGGAAACATAGCACGTCGTAGTAAAAGCTCTCACTTTGACTTATTCAAAGAGGAAGGCTTCCTATTAGGCTTGCTTAAGAGTTCCTACAAATCATGTGATTACTCCATTTGTGAGTCTGCCACTGAGCTTCATTTGTGTATGCATAACCTATAGAATTATTATTGACCCTCATGCATATTGGTTTGCACCACCCATTAATAATGTTGTCAGGGACCTCCCACTGTAACACCTTGTTTACTAATTTTTTTAAGCTTGCAAAACTAAATGAGCAGAAATTTTCCAGTCCATATGTTTGCCTGAGATCAAACTTCTATGAAGAAATTCCAGAATATTTCAGCTAGGAACCTATCCAGAAAAAAAAATATTTTTGTTTAAATGTTAAAAGTTCTTATCCTTTCTTACAGAAGTTCCATCAGCCTCTGACTCCACAAAAGGACCATGACACTTGTTAGGGCTGAGCTTTTTTATCAAGAATGTGCCTTTTGCCACTTTGTTGAAAATCACCCCACATAGCTTCAGTCAATGGCTCCACAAAGTCAGGGTTTGCGTATGTTAGTCCAAAAGACATTTGCCAAAATTTCTGAGATTTAAAAGCAAAAGTTTCTGAAGATGTGTCTTCAGTAAGAGTGCTTGAAAGATCCCTGAAGCTGAAAGAAACTGGATGCTCTGTGTTCAGGCAAAGAAGATCTTTCACTTTCTTTGCAAATAAGTTCATATCAAAGAGAGCTGGAACTTTTCATCCAAACAGAAACAATCCTTGAATTTTAGCCAAACAGGAGTGAAAAGAGGTAACAACTTTTGCTTCAGCACTAGTTCCCTTCATCCTAGGTGTTCAATTTTCTGCAGGATACCTGCTCAGAATTTTTAATTTAGTTGGAAAGACATGGGTTGCTATTGATCATCAGCTTAATCAATTCATACAATCTGAACATCAGCTTGCAATACTGTCAGAATTTTGTGAAGCTCTATTAAATTAATAATACAATTATTTAGAAAATATGGATACTGCAGAGGCAACCATCAGTCCCTGTAGCTTTTCTTCTTGGCATCCTGTTTTTGCTCTTCCAAATGAAACTACTTTTGTTTACAGAAGTAGATTTCTAGCATATCATAAATAAACATATTTAAATCCTACCATCATCCAAGCAGCAGCTGCTCCTAAGAAGGCATGGGCTGTGGGATTTGAGTGCAAATCCAATTTAGTTCAGTCTCCAGCGGCCACTAC
This sequence comes from Ptilonorhynchus violaceus, assembly GCA_013397565.1. Lineage (NCBI taxonomy): Eukaryota > Metazoa > Chordata > Aves > Passeriformes > Ptilonorhynchidae > Ptilonorhynchus > Ptilonorhynchus violaceus. The sequence goes on from VZRJ01013834.1 coordinate 628,152, forward strand.
TCATAAAACTGAACATAATTTGTCGCAATTGGCAACTTCTACAGAAAGAAACTTGCAAGTTCTCCAGTACTATAAAGTATATATCTGCTTCAAAGTCTGCTTTCTGCAGGGCTAGAGGATGGAGAAATACAGTTTTCCAGTTCCTCCTTCAGGATGCAGGCATACAGGAAACATGAGCAATAGGAAAACCACTAGTTTCAAAGCAGTCTGACACTACAATATTTAGGGTTTGCTTGAGAGTCCTGGAAGATTTAAAATAAACACTCAATTGCTGTGTTACCAAATAAATTAGGATGGCTGAATATATCTGGAAAAGTATTTGGTGAACACTTGGAAACAATGTTAAGAAATCCAAATAGGAAAGGGGATCCTTTTTCCACAAAGTAAAATAATTTACAGAACTGTCTTATTCCAAAGATGTTGGTAACCTAACTCAGCTATAGGTGATACTATAACAGCTGCACAAAATCAACATACGTACACAATAGTGTGTAAAATGAGCTGGTGATGATCCTCTGTTGCTGGGGCCAATTAGCACAGCAGAGCTGGTACCCTGCAACTAAACCTTTCTCCAACCCAGCACATGGTGGTTTCATCTACCTGAACTATTAAAAGCACTACACCACTCCCCAAGAAATGCCTAGATATCTCTTGTGAGGATACTAGAAAGCAAAAGCCAAGCCCAAACCAAGGAGCACACTGACATCTCATCTGTATGGAGACTTTAAATATCTACCTTGTCATCTTAGTATAAACACAGGCAAAAGTCCCCAACCCTGTTTTGGTTTCTGAGTAGTCTGTATCTTTAGTACTATGATCTCTTTTCTAATGCAAGAGCCAGCCTTCCTCCATCAGGCACCAAGTGAAGTTCTCACCAGTTACTCACCAAAGAGACATGTACTTTAAATGACAGGAGTGACTTATGTAATCAACACTGGTCTTGATTCTTCAAGACATGGCACATTGTCCACCACTGTTTTTTGAAGAATAGCATTGGTGTCAGGAAGGTTTTCCAAATGTGTTACTCCCAAAGAAGTTCTCAGGAATAATTTCCAGAGGAATAAACCAGCAAGCAAATTTTCCACTCTGTGTCATGGCTCCCTCCCAAAGAGCACAATAAAAGTAACCACAAGAGTGCACATAGGTTATGATGCGTTAGCTCTGATGTAGCAATGCCTAACATGACCTCTACAGGCACAAGCATGAGTCCATGCAATACTTGCCCAGCAAAGGTCTCTGCAAGATTAGCGTCTTTGTACCACTTTCTATTTCATGGTGTAGATTTTCCCTGGAGGTGGCAGCATCAGTAAGTACTGCTTCCTTGTGGGAACTGGCAGGGGTACAGGGAAAAAAATCTTATAAGTCATTGAGGTTTACAGTATTTTTCCACCTATGTAGAAGGCAATTTCAGCAATTGCTGATTGATTTTCAGGCAATTGCAGCAAGCAGCTTTGACCACTGAAATCAGGAGAGCAAGGACACACGAGTAAGGACAAGCATTTCAGAGAAAGTGGAAAAAGACTTTGCATGGAAGCGATAAACAGAGTCCCCTGCTGGGTAAGCTTCTTTAGTCCCTTATCTAAGTTTAACTGCAATGTGACTGACAGCAGGCCTGTTCTCTGCAGGCAAGGTTTTAGCTCCAGTGTGCCTCTTGTGTGATCTGCCCTGTGTCTGTGAGACCACTTGACTCTCCAGCACTATTAATCTCTACCCATTTGCCATAGATTCCTGTTTTGAAAATCTTGCCTGTAGCCCTGTCCTCCATGAAAAACCTCTAAGTACTTTTGTCATTTATTAGTTTTAACGAATGGGCTAAGAACATTGTTTATACAATGGTTTTTGACAAAAGCTTTTACATGTTGGAGCAAACAGCTTCCAGTCTTGACATTCAAGCTATGTAAAGAAGAATGTGAGTTAACCAGTGTATGCCAGGATACTTTGCTTGGTGAAACACAACTATACCACCTTTTTCGCAAATTCTGTCTTGTCTACTTCAAAAGTAATCACAGAAAATAAGTAATTTTCAGGTTCCTTATCTGCATCTAACTCATCTCCAATTAGTCAGACCATTGGTGAGAAATTTTGTCTTCGGAACTGGCAGAAGTATCAGCTTAAAAGGCTTTGACCTGTTTTTCCACTACTCTTCTTCAATAACATATTCATGGAAAGAAACCAAATTTTACTCTCACTTAAATCAACAGGCAGGATCCACAGTAAGCATTGATATAGTGTTAATAACCTTTTTAAACCAATTTTGAAAGTGGTTTTCTTTATTTTCTGATGTCTGTAACGAAGATCCTGGAGATTTTCTAGCAATTTGTCTCTAGCCACTTAAGAAGAGGGATGCTCTGGAGAGCTGACAAAAATTATGTCCTTTAAATAAATATTGACTTGTTGTAGACAAAATCCACTCCTATTTATTTGAGATATTTACTTTTCATTTATTTCATTCTTTTCCACTGTCCCCACTTATCCTTTGTACTTCAGAGAATCATTTACAAAACAGGGCTTTGGTGTTACCCCAAGGGATTCATATACATCTCTGCAGAAACAAACATACCCCCTATATGTGAAAATTCCCAATTGGAAGCCCATCAAGAGAACATAATAGAACTGTTAAAGACTGTTAAGAAATGAACTAATTGTGAAATTCATTCCAAAACATGAGAAAATTTGCTAAAACTTGAAAAATGTGAATATGCACTACTTGAGCATTGTCCTGTTAGACATTCCCAGGAAGTAAAAAAACCTCACTGCTTTAGGACTCTTCCACAACCTCTCTCTTTCTCCCCTCACAGCCTGCAGGTTTCCTCCTAAAACTTCACAGTAAACTAAAAGAACAAAGCTGTTCTCCTGAGGAGCAACACATTTGTGGTTTATCTAAGAGTGCTTGACAATGGCAAATTTACTCTTTATTAAAATATGGATTTGGATAAGTTTAGTGTCTTCAGTATATCATAATATTACAAGCTTTCAAATTTATGTGTAGAGTAAGGTCTATTAATAACTAAATTAAAATTGGTAGTACAAATTAAGTCATGTATCTACATATGTTTGTGAGGCTGCTGCCTAAACAGCAATGCATGGTGCTTATTATGTTTTTATAAGACCAGTGAAGAGATGCAACACAGATAAAGGCTTTAGGAAAGTAAAAGTAGTACTGGCCTTCAAGAGAGAATGAGGAGAATGCATCATACATTATACATGTCTTTTTCTCTTCATATAACAGTTGAGAAGATATTGAGTTGAATTATCAGTAAACAAGCAAAAACTAATTGAGTTGTGTTTCTTAAACTGTGCAAAATGGTGATGAATAAATCCTTCCAGGCAAATATGGTTAGTTCTTATGATGAAATTAAATATACACTTACTACTACGTGGAGCATTTGTCTATTAATCAAAAAAGCGATTAGGGAGTAAATATAGATAGAATAGATATAAAGGATTTGATTGTTAAGTACTAATACTGGAGGAAAACACTTTTTCAGCATACTAGTTCATCTTAGCTGAAACTTTTATTTGCTTCAATAAAAGGTAAACTTCAAACTTGAAAAACGCAAAGATTTCTTGGAAAATAATTTTGGATCTGAATAGTCACAATTTGCACAGAAATTTGCCGTAATCAGATGTTGAACCTATTGCAGATTTGTTTACTAATGATGTAGCAACATGATGAAATCATGCCTTCTTTAATGAAAGCAAATGTAGAGTAGCTTGTCAGCACACACAAATGGTACATGGAGTTGAAATTATCTCGGTAGAAAGCGCCAAAGAAAAGCTACAACAACTAATGTCTTTCCCATTTTTCTTTTGAATTTTTTTTCCAAATGATTTGGCATATTGCTTTCCGCTCTGTGAAGTTCAACCTTTAAAACTCAGAGCATGAATGTTGCTTGTTTGTAATTTCTTTTTTAATAAATTTAATCATCTTGATCATTTGCACTTAAGTAATCACTTCTTATTAGTTCTGTGAAAATAAATATTTTCATCTGAACAGAAATTGAGGGCAAAGTTGCCTGTAGAACTGGTCTTTTAATTTTATTTTTTTTTTTACTTTCTAGAAAATTCTGAATACTGGCAGCATAAAGCCTTCTAAATATGTTGGCCAGATTAATGTCCTCCCTAATACCGGGTATTTTTTCCTGCTTCTTGTAGGTGGGTATTTAAATGATTGATCTGTCTGTTTTCCAGTCTGTGCTTTATCTATTAACATATCGATCTATGCACTTCTGAGATTATTTGTTTTTGAGTTGCCTGCAATTCTGAAAAAGACAATGCTGTTTTGACACTAAGCACCTCTCCTATTTTTTCTTGTCTGTTTGTCTATGAATTCCTTGTCAGAAAAGGTTTATAAATTTCAAGTAATATTCTAGCAATGTTCAAAGATCTAGTGATAGTCAATAGGATCCATTTTATACTAACACAATATGAATTCCCTTTCTGTTTAATGATTAAGTTTGTAATAGTTATGAGCAAGGAAATAAAAAATGTCTTCCTTTCAGGACCATCAAAACCTTGACTTTCCTGTGACATCTCGATTTTATTCCCTATCACTCATAGGACATACACAATAGCTCCATAAAATCCTCAACTTCATGTCATGTACCATTAAACTATTCACTGGCAGAATCTTCTTTCTTCCATACACTTGTTCCTAACATAATGCAAGTACTAAAGTAAAGCAGTTTAGTTTTGTGTTAATAATTGTTTCTAACTGCTTGTCGGTAGGTTTAATTTTCCCCTTCACTAGATGGGTCTATTCCAGTGAATGCACTACTGTCAAACAAGGACCTGAGAAGAATAAAGTCGGTTTTTTATCCTAAATGGAGTGACACTTGTATGCATATCATAGGCACAGACAGAAGCAGAGGTGAGCTACATTTGATTAGAAAAAATCTGGTCTGCCATGATTGGGTCTAGGCAAATATAATTTTCAAAATAAGAGTATAATGAAAATAATCAAATTTGTATTCCTTCTCTGCAACAGTGTCAGTGGTTTTGGATTCCAGAAGCATTGGTAATCTATGGTCTCCAAAGTGAACCATAATGCAGCTCCAGAATCACCTGATAGACAGCTTGTAATGCAGCAGCATCAATTGCTGATCTGTTAAATGAGATGTTGCTTTACAGTAATGTAAAGGAGCTCAAAGTAAAATAAAACAACAGTACAGAGAGGAATAAAGACACTTAAAAGAGATTATTTGAATATGCAGTGGTTGTGGCCATCTGATAATAAACAAATAAAACTTCCAACCACAAAATAGAAACTGGTGGTTTGTTGTAGAACACTGATCAGCAGAGAAGAAAAACCTTAGCATTACAGCAACATATTTCCTAACACTGCATTACATATTTGTCAGGGTTTGACCTGGTGTGAGACAAATTTGATTGGTTAAAAACAGGTAAAGGACAATTCTATGAGCCACTTAGTGTTCCTGTGACGTCTCTGTGAAAGGAATGTTATAAAAAACATCTAGGAAGTGATGCAGGGCTTGCTCTCACTTCCTCTCTTGCTCCCTTGCTCCCTGCTGACCCACGAGAGGCAGTGGCTCTCCCCCGAACCCCAGGCCAGGGGCCCATGGCCCGGGGGGCCAGTGGAGGCAGCCGGCCTCACCCCCCACTGGTCCTGTGCCATTTGGACCTGAGACGAGCTGGTCTATTGCCATCTGGACCAAGGCCAAACAGAGAAGCAGCTAAGCTAAGCCAAGCCAAGAAGGCCGAGAAAAGCCGAGAGAAGCTAAGCCAAGCCGAGCCAAGCTACACAGAGAGAGCCGAGTTGGTGAGATCGAAGAGTGACCTTGCTGTTCTAGATAAGAGATTTAAGTAGCAGCCAAGAGACTTACTCAAATTTTGGATGGCTGCCAGTGCAGAGCATAC
>VZRJ01013834.1:634061-680357 GCA_013397565.1 Ptilonorhynchus violaceus
TTCTGTGAGCTGTGCTGTGTGATCTGGAGTAATACCAAACTAAATATCTTTTTAAATCACAATTTAGACGTGGGGGAGTGAGAAATTTTAACAGCCTAAAATAAGAACATTTTTATATTGTGTGCAGATGAAATTTGCAGCCTTTGCAGCCTTTGCAGATTATGAGTAAAGCAGGAGCCTGTACCTGAGTGCCTTTAGGCTGGAATGACTTACTCTTAAAATGTTTAACCCCAACAGACTTTTGTTGTGACCCACAAACTGTGGAGTGTATTGTGGGAGAGAGGATACACCACTGCAAAAACCTGGGCGGGCTGTGGTGTTTCTGGCAGGTTTGGAACCTCAGTGAAGATACTTCTTAGGGAACTGTCTTCCATGGGATGGATCCCACTACACTACAGAAAGAACTCTCTTTATCCCATAAAGTGGCAATAAGAACTCTTAATCAAAACATCAGAATCTCATGTTTATATCCTTTGCGTGATCAGTGAGAAAGATTAGAATGTATTGGGAGGAGAATGATATTTGTATATTATGCCTTCATTTTTTTTCATTATTTTTTTATTCTTTCTATTCTTAGTAGTGTTAGTGAAATAAACATTTAATCATTTCTCAAGTTTGCAGCCTGTTTTTGCTGTCTCCTCTCCTCTAAAGAACTAAGTGTGGGGATCTGGAGTTTGCCTCCAGGTTAACCCTTGACAATATGAATTAAAACTAATATTGCTTGTATTAAGGACTTCAACTCATCACTAAGCTTCCTGGCAGAAAGTCTCTCTTGTTTTCAGAAAGGCATGTTCACATCTTTCCTGACAATATGCAATGAACACAGACTGAAACTGATAAAGACTTTTTTTGTTGTTATTTTTTCTCCAACATACAGTTTATCCTTTTGCAAGACATAATTATCATCTACAATTTATCTAGAGATCCAAAGAGTGAGACTTCATTCAAATGATATGCATACAAAATGGCTTTCGAATCCAGAAGCTTATTATGTGACTTTTCTGAAAGCGCTGGGTTTCCGCTGCCTTGTCAGCATCACTCCAATGCAGGCTCACATTCAGCACACTCCCTGGCTTCAGGAGGCTGTACCCTCTATACCCTGAAAATCTGGCTCAATTGGTAAACCTCCGGCTCTTCAGGAGAGGCTGCATTTTGTGGCTTAGCAGTACACTTCTATAAACAGGGAAGCCATTAATAAGATAAAAAATCTTCTTGAGGAAAACAGTGACACCCAAGGTAAGAAAAGAAATTTAGACATATGATAGAACTGGACAGGCAACAGAGAGGAATTCTCCCAGGAACAGAAAGTAGCAAGTAGTGTTAAAAATAAGAGCGATCTATCTTCTTTTTTTTCTTTTTAAACTGCATTAAGAAAGTAATGCACAACTATCATAGACTGAAAAAGTGAGATCGGTAGTCGTGGTAAGACTCACTATTTATGAGAGTATCTTGGAGCTGAATAATGAATGCTCCCTCTACACTCTTCTTCCCTTAGCTTTTATATCTGAGCTGATACCATATGGTATGGAATATCCCTTTAGTCAGTTTGGGTCAGCTGGCCTGGTTGTGTCTGCTCCCAGGATCTTGCTCACCCCCAGCCCCTTGATGGGGGGGAAGGAAAGCTGGAGAAACAGCCCTGATGCTGTGAAAGAGCTGCTCAGCAGTAACCAAAACACTGGTGTGTTATCAACAAATGAACTTCAGCTCACTCAGACCCAATACAATCATCTTCAAAAGCCCTCTGCTGGACCCCCTCTAGGAGCTCCATGTCTCTCTTGTACTGAGGAGTATACAGTATGCTGTGCTTGAAAAGAATTATAATACAAATTTTTGATAAAGCACAGAATTCAAGACTGAAATATATGGTATGTATGTAAAGCGTTCAAACTCATGAAAAAACCACACTGCAGAATTTTTTTATTTGTATTTATTTGATTTGGCAATCTGAACAGCACATGGCTATATGGTAATACAGAAATTTATCTACTAGGTTTGATGAACAAGTGCAGTAATTGCATGAGATAACTGTAGCAGGCACCTGACATATAACCCAACAATCATGGTAGTATTTGCATCTGCAATCAATAAAAACATAAATTCTGTTTCCATCTAAATTATTTTTTGAGCACAGAAGTATCTGAAAACATGAGTTGGTTATTCTAAAAGTACAGTTAAATTGTATGTTAATTTTGAAGGATAATGTAAATAGTTAAGCTATTGGGTAATCATTTAAGAAAATACATGTTAATCATCTTGTCCATCCCAGCAGTGCAGCTGTTCAGTTCCTACAACTCCTGCAACTGGCCTGCTGCTGCTCCCATTCCTTCTGTGAGTTCCTTGACTCTGCAAGATACCATGGTCCAGCATGTGAAACGTCTTTTAATTATGAGTATGTCAAATAGTCATCCAAAAAGCCCAAGTATGTGAGCTTACCTCAGTACCTTTGCTGCCATTTAGAATGAAGAATGGCTTTGTATAATTGTTAGCATTTATTTCAGATAATTCAATTTGTGAAAATGAATGTAATTTTCTTTCTGGCTCATGTTTTTTTCACTGCGTCTCTTTCTTAAGACCGTTCATTTCTCTAAAGACAGTTCATTTCTATAACTGAGAGACTTTAAAAACTGTCACAGACATAATTTTCATTACTTTAACAACATAAAAACAAGATCAATACATCACAGTAGGCAGAAGTGCTATCTAACCTTTGAGCTTGTCTTGACAACATTTAAAGTCAGCATGCAGCTGGAGGAGGACCAAGCTTTGGTGCTTTTATTCACTCTTAGCAAATGCTGGGAGAGTCTTAATGAAGGTGAATGATGTGTGTCCTCTAATACACAGGGCTGAATGCACGCCATGATGCCTCACCTTCATAAGCAAACTGTGAAGGTTTGCTATGTGATTAATGGGGGTTATTTCCTAGAAAATCCCAAGTCAAAGGATTCCAGTCATTAGCAACAACAGCACACCAAACCACGGACACCACCCTGCTGAAAAGGACAAGACTGGTGCTTATGGCAATACCCGCTTTTGTGAATCCAAAAGTCAATTCCAAGCCCTTCAGGCCAGGTATACACCACAGCTGAGACCTGGCAGGGTCTCAATTCATGCCTAAGAAGACAATGGCACTCTCCCATCCCCCATGGCTGGAAGATTAGACACCACAGTCCAAAAACACTGAAAAAGCTCCGTCTACTCAGTCTTGAAGGCAAGCTGAGAGTTTGGAAGGGAGGAAAGGATACAGGAACAAGCAGCACTTTGACAACAAAGAATTAGCCATCTGAACTGAGACAAGGTGCAAAGAAAAGATAGCACAACTCCTTCTCTAGGAACCACAGGGATGCAGCATTTAATGGAGATTGGGCCTAAATCCACCACTTTCACCCATATATTACACATTATCCCAACGTTTAGGGAAGCACACAACTCCCATATCAATTTCCAATTCTTAGTGGAAAAACAGTGCAATGAAACTCCTATTTGTAGATGAATATTTGCTTAAGTATTAAAAAACCCAAACTCCAAACCTCAGAACTATGTGAAGCTACAAGAGACTTATTTTGTCCCTTTAAGAAAATTAAGATAATTTGCAGCTCTTGTTGCTCTACATGCCAATTTCCAGTTTTTTCATTGCTCAAATAATTTTCCAAATCAAAACTAGGGCACACATTGTTACAATGCTAAACATGTCAACATATTTTGGCAAAATTTACATTTCTAAGGCAAAACAAATCACCATAATATCTAAGTTTTTTGCAGAACAAAAGACTCACTCTGAATTATTGCAACTATGTAAAATATTCCTGAAATACAAATGAATTATTTTTGCAGGTTAGATTTTCTTACAATTATTACCAATTACCAAAATATTTAGAAAAAAGAAATACGGATACATTTTTTACCTCAAAGCACGAGGATTTTTATCAGTTTTTAGGATTTCTTGAGCTCAGAAAGGATCCTTGCTAACTTGCAAGCCATATGTGGAAACCCCAGAGGTACTCTGATGTGATGCTGTGCACTTTCAACCACCTCCCAGATGAGAGGAAGGTCTGTATTTTCTTGTGGATATTCAACTGAATAATTTGGTCCTGTAATTAGTCAGGGTTTATTTGAACGACAGAAGTAGTCAAAAGAACTTATATTTCGTTGATACTTTGTTCTAGTCATTTGGTTGTTACTTCATGTCATCTCTAACCAAAGACACAGCGTGACTACAGTTCCAGGAGGGAAGAAAAGAAAAAAATCACTTGTCAGTCATTGTGTTAATAATAACCCTGAGCTTTGATACACATTTTTCTACTTAAAATTTACCACATCATCTGTATTAGATGATGATTGCTTTCACTGCAGACACTTTTAGTTCTTTTGTGCCACTACAGCAAGCTGTGCTGTGTTAGTCTCTTGTTTTAGCAGGGTCATCACCTGAAATCACTTCAGACAGAAATTATTCACTATCTGTTCTCAGTGATTCCAGGTTTTCAAATGGTATCATATCTGTAGTACTCTCAGCAAGTCAAATATGCAAGTGTTTGTTGCTGCTTTGGAATGCAGAAATATCAGGTTTTACTCTTGCCCAATGCATGTCTAAAGTCTTATACAATTAACAGAAAACTGGTTACGTATTTGTCAAAAGCTTTGATGGTTAAAGATTAAATATGTCTTGCAGTCACATAAATCTCCATTTACTCAGTTTTCCCTTGTAATAATTATGTACAAAATTACCTGTCACCTTCAGCATCTGGCTGGAACAAGGATAAAATACTTTAGTGAGTGATATCAATTACCCTTAGTTTCTTGCTTAACATGATTTGGCTTTTCCTTAACTCAACAGGGTGGAGACTTGATGCTTCCATTAAATAACATAAAATCCATTTACAGAGACATTCTGGTTTGTTGACCCATCTTAAATCAGCATTTGCCTTCTTTGTTAGACCAGACTCTGAGTACAGGGTTAGGCAGCTTGAAAAACAAAACAGTGAAAAACACAGTGTCTACATTAGTCATTAAATACCCAATGTAATGCAAAGAAGCATATGCCCAGTGGCTTCATGACAGCAATGGGGACAGAAAAAAACTACTTAAAAAACACCCACTGGAAGAGAGAGTTGTTTGTCTTCTGCTTTTCATCAACATTTTTGCCTTTCAGGCAATTTTTTAAAAGATGCTGTAAGCTCAAGTGACCTACTGAAAAGTTCTAAACTGCCTTAAGTAGGAAGATTTATCAGGCTCATGATTGACAGATGGTAACAAGTCTCAAAAGATTTTATGGAGCATGAGAGCCTTGGGTCTCTAAGAGCTCCTTATACTATATCTAACACGTCAAGGGTACAGACTGCCAAGCAGGAAAATTTTTGAAGATTTTAATAATAAGAAAAAAAGGTCCTAAATTGGACCACTTAATGAATGAGCCTAGACAACACTGCAAAGCAATGGGGGAAGAAGGACACAGCACACAAAAAGAACTTCTGCATATTGTGCAGTGTTCACTGCTCCAATGTCTGACTTACAACATTTTGCCTTTGAAGATGAATCTGCAGACGTGATGAAGAACACTCTAAATCTTATCACAGGAGGGGAGCCACAGAGACTTAAACATAAGAGGATGTGTTCCACTAATCCTGGCTCTCTCCAGGCAGTAGACACCCAAGGTTTTCCAGACCTGAAACAGGACATCTAAGTATATTCTTCACACAGTGAGTCAGGTCTTTAATTCAAAGGTGTTTCCCTTTACCCACCTGTTTTTATTCATCTTGTGTATATGAAAGCTTCAGTTTTCTACTGATCTCAGGCATATTTTGTCAAGCATTTTGTCTTTCTGGAGGGTACAATAATTTCCTAGTATGGGGAATACCTGTTTGTTGACTCACGGTAAATATTTCCACCCTCGCAGTAAGGAAATTATTAAATGCTGCTACTCCACAATTCATGCAGAAGGCTCTCTTCATGTCAGTAATTCTGATAGAAATCAAATACATCACAGGTGGATATCTCACCTAACATCAGTATTGTAGAAGTAATATTGTTATTTGAAAAGTTTATGACATAGTACAATCTACCAGCAGTACACTGTTCTTCAGACCTCACTAAGTCCTTTGCGTATGAAAGACAAACTTCTTTGGTCTTCTGTCAGCAAATGAAAATATCAAACACGAGAATGTGAATCATCTTTTCTCTCTTGTTCCACTCTTATCAAAGATATATCTTTATGATTTTGATTCACTTTTGAACTGCAATTTCCTATTGGCCACAAACGAGGGGTCAGAAGTGGTCATCAACTCTGCATCTTCAGCCAATGAATCCTAGCCAATATGCCAGTAGAAAACCTATTAATTCTCAGCAAGGAGTAAATTCCAAAATGCCTAGAGAATTACAAAGAGGTGTTACCACTACTACATTTTCTACAAGCATCCAACTGATTTTCATCTTTTTCCTAGTTCTCTCTAGCCACGTAGCATACAAACTCTTTGTCCATGAGTAAAGAAAATACATAAATTGAAAACAGTTTGGTTTTTTTTAAACGAAAGAGGCAAAATCCCTGCAGATTTTAATTTTTTCTCTGTGTGTTCGTATCAAAGCATAAACATACAGGCAGAAAAGCTTAATTATGTATGACTGTTTCAATCCCTTTAAAGGTCTTTGTTGCTTCCAAGGCAGTGATTTTTGTTAAAAGCTAGTGACTGAACTAGAAGCCAAAGGCCATGTAAACTGCTTATCTATTGATTAGTTAGTAGAAAGTGCACAATTGCAAAGAGTGAATCAGTTTTGCAGAGAGGCACCTTGAGTTTAACAATAAATGTCAAGTGAAATTTGGGACTAAAACCAAAGAATTGAGTGGCTGCCTTTAGACACAATCTGACAGCTCAAATACGTTTGTCAAACCAGAGCAAGACTAATAATAACTTATTCAGGCAAATGTGACATTATCCCGCACAGAAATATGCTGGAAATGGTTCACTTTGTTTCTACACACAAATGTTTTCAGTACTTCGCTGATAGCCACTGGCAAATAATGTGGCAAACCTCTCCTTTATTCAGATTTCTGATTTTTTTCTATTATTCAAATTATATTCCATGCATGATTTGATGAAATGGTTCTTATTTTTCAGTTGAAATAGCCAGAATATTACAGTACTTCTTTTTATATAGATAGTCAGTGTGTAAAACTACAGGAGCCAAAAGTTAAGGTTTAGATGTGTATCTTATCATCTTTTTTCTTACAGACTTCATTTTTCTTATACATATTTCCAGTTTAGTGGCTGATCAAAATAACAATATTGTTAATTAATTTCAGAGTGCATCTACTCTTTACCTCCTGCCACATTCTGTTAAATCCTGGGTCTTTCCAGTCACCTCTGTCAAAATAGACAAACATTGCCTTTTATTGATAAGTGTTATCGATATGTGCTATCACTGTTGTGCTTCTGTTCCAGAAACCATGTTGGAGCTGTACAACGTGTCTTATCCACTCTTGGAATTCTAAGTCAAACACAGTTAATGTTTCTAGCTTGGGGTATGGAAATGGTTGTGACAGATACAGGGCTAAGAAATACCATTTATTACTCAATAGAGTACATAATACTACATGTTTTGATATGTCATTCTGCACCATTCTCTTAAAATAAAACAACTGAAAATTTAGGTGATTGGCTTTTGCTTGACCTTGTGCAAACCTCAAACATACGTGCCTCAATTTTGTCTCATTAAGAAGCACTGCTTATGGCAGTTATTTGAATGGAAATTATGGCTGTTGCATTTCTGCACTAATTCAGGTCTCTATTGTGAGCAACAAATGCTTGGGTTTTGTAAGATACTTTACAAATACGAACTATCATTTTCAATACCTAGAAACCTCCTTGCCATTATTACATGCTCAAGTATCTAATCTTTAATTTCAGCTCTGTTCAGTCTTGATGTATCTCCCTCCATTATGAATTGAGGGATAACGGACTGAAAATTCCTATTTATCAGCCTGATGCAAAGCAAGACAACTCTCATTTCTACAGCAGAGATTCATGCCACAAGTTACTTTCAGGTCCTGTGTAGTCCTTTGCTATTTCCCTTCACTTCTCCCTCCCTTCTACCAGGTGCTGCTAGAACTGCCTATTCTCCTACTGCAAGGACCAGCCCTACCTCTCCTGGAGGAGGTGGCAAATAGGGTGATGGGAAATAAAGAGACTGTGATAGGGCTAGTGCAGCTCAGAGACAAAGTGACTGTTTTCTAAAATCTCCTACCAAAGCAGCATCTTTAGGTCTCCTGCTGCATCGCTTTACAGCTACAAGGTTGATGGGGAGAAACTGGAAATATGGCCTTGTCCTGCTTCATGACCAAGACTACAGTGTGCCTTACAGCACCAGGCATTTTTTCTCTTCTTGTGCTCAGGGGCCTGTAATTCCAGCATCTGTGAACTTGGTTTGGAAGACATCAAGCACCCCTAACCCTACCAAGTCATTAAGAGGTGTGACCAGTCCCCTACCACTCCTCAGATGGCCTTGCTAGTACAGATGGGCAAATAAAAAGTTGGTCTTAAGAGTAAGCATGTTAGAGAGCAGGATTCAGAATTCAGGTGCTATGGCTCCCCATCTCATGCCTCTTCTGCATGGTATTCTTAATTCTTTCCGATCTTGAGGCTGAAGGCAGAGATTTCAGTAGCAGCAGTAGACGTAAATGATCTCATGGAGGAGTCCAGCTACTAGATTCGTGCAAGCTCAAATCACCAATTGCTGTGGAAAGGCAATACAGCAGCAAGGACAGGTGTAATAAAAGACATTTTCTAGGCTGATATTGATCACTACCATCATTCCTTCTTGCTTTTGTTTCTATTCAAATGAAGTCTAGTCATTTCAAGCATATAGACTTGACTTCTCCCCAGATTTACTTTTTCTCCTTGCACTCAGATGGGTTTATTATGCAATAACACTGCAATGAGTGCTAGGTGGGAAATAATGATTCATTCAATTATTTGTTTGGCTTTGATATAATAGCATTCTAGAATTTTCTTTGGAACACAACATTTCTCAAGAGTCTAAGCAATTATTTTAAGATTGTAATCCAGGAGGTGCTCAGATGTGCTGGACTAGTAAAACATGAACAAAACCCCAGAAATAGTGAATAGCCATTTCCATTTTTTAAGTACGAAACAAAATAAGCACCTCTTTCCTTTTCTCCATATAGAAAAAAAATAAAGACCATTATTTATCTAAATGAAAAGCAAAAAAATCCCAAATTCCTCAGTCAGTACATAAAATTTTAAAATCACAGAATCATAGAACATTTTGAGTTAGAAGCGACCTTTAAAGGTCATCTAGTCCAAACCCCCTGCAATGAGCAGGGACAAAATGAAAAAGTAACAGGCTTTTCCTATGTCAGCTGTTGCTTTCAATGTTAGAGCCGACTTTACATAGGAAGGTTCCATTGCACTCCTTCCAAAGCAGCAGCAGAAAAGCAACATGCCATTCCTGTGCAATTCTGAACAGTAACTTCCAGCAGCCTTGTAGCAAAGCTAGCAGAAAGGTGATAAAGCCCACTGTGTTGGAATTATGAACAAAATGAAAAGCACGATCCCTCTTACATGGATTTCTAGTCCTTCCAGCAAGAAGACAAGTTCTTAAAACTCAAAATGGCAGCACTGCCCTTTGCAGAGCCAGCACTGCATCTTTGTGGGGATTATCCCTGGTTACTGAACTCACTGGGGTGTGAGAAATCCATGTTGGACCCAACTTCTGTTGTCTGTTTTGGCAAGGCGGTTCCAGTCCCACTGTGTGTCAGATGTGAACATCCTAATATTCAAATGAATGGGCACACAGTGCAGAGGCGCTTATCAGAAGCACTGTCATGTGGGCGGGGTCGCTTTTGTTTATAATTCTTATTGTGGCAGGAGAGCATCACTCTAAAAATGTATCACTCCTTAAAATGTTTCACTTTGTTCATGGTACTTAACACTTTGTTTGCTCTGGAACACTGGGAATGCCCTCGGAGGTCCTCAGAACATCCTCACACCCTCCCTGCTCAAGACAGAAAGGAGACCATGACCATATACAATAAGCATTATTCAAAATTTAATTGATAATAAAGATCCATGTGTGGGTTTACAGCCAAAGAATACCGTTTTTCTCCCTTATACAATAGCATGGATTATGGAAGCTGTAACAATTTGAAAGTGGATTAAAAATCAATAAACTTGCAAACTTATGTGCCAGAGAACAGGTAGTAAAAAAAGGTAATTTTGCATGGCAAAATCTGAGTATATGTTTTTGACCAAGTAGTAAAGTTTTAGCGACATAAGTAAGTTTGAAATAGCTTGAAATAGCTTTTAATTTTGAATAAGTCAGAACTATATTCATTACATTTTCTTCAGTACAAGAGATAATTGTTTTAAAAAGACTGCAATTGCTTTTTATTATGTGAAGAGAATAAGCTTCAGCAAGTGAAAAAGCTCTTGTGTACCACTGGTAAAAGTCATGTCAGAAAATTTTTCATACAGGAACCATATAATTGGTATATGAAAGTAATAAAATAAGAAGGTGAAATTGTAAGAGGGTAAAATCGTTCCACTCTCATCTGAGGAAAATAAATGTGTATGGGAGAAACACATGCAGTATCTTTGAGGATAATCTACTATATTATTCTAGGAGTCAATTCTCTCAAGATCTATTTATTCATAATGTAATACTTTTGTGAATATGAACAATTTTTGCAGTTCCTTCTTGAAAATTGATGCGGACCTTCACTGCTTACAGGACACTTCATGAAGTACTGGAAACAGAGGATTATATCCTTTCTGTTGATGACAGTTTGATTCAACAGATTCATTTTTTTCTTTATTTAGTATTATCCCTTTTGTGTGTAAACATATTCTGCCATGTAACATTTTTGTATCTATGATGATACAAGTTTAAGATGATAAGAAAAACAAGGTTTGGAGGTGGAAGTAATTTCTTCTACAGCACCAACTGGCATATTTTTTAAAAATGAGTCTTTCAGCCTCACAATCCCTCCTTAAAGTCTTCATCACATTACAATTGTGGGTTGAGTATGTAGTTATCAGTAATTAAAAAAAAACAAAACCCACAATATTGTCCTCTTTAAATTTCTTCAGTTTACTAATATAAAGTAAAATATAAAAGATGAATAAGCAGTATTATCAATATCTTGCTTTTTAATTGGTTCTTCTCCCAAAGGATCATCCACTAAAATGATTTCAAAAGGAAGGAAAAAAAAGGCTAAGCAACTAAATGTAAAGATTCATAGTCCATCTATAGCATAAATTTTGTGTGATATGAACTGAGCTGGACCTTCTCCACAACTCTAACACAAAACTCCAAAAGAAATCTTCAAGCAGTTGGTTCCCTTTGCATGGTGATGCATTTGTTTAAGATAACGCTATCACTCAGATTTATAAACATTTTTAAATACATATTGCTTCTAAATGTTTAATTTTATTTTTAAACCTCCTATAAAAATTATGTTAAAGAGAAACTGTTTTAATTAAAGAATTTAATTTACTTTTAAATTAAATTACATTAAAAATTTAATTTTGTCCAAGAAAAAAAAAATGCCTGAGCATTTCCAGCAAGAAAGAAACATACTTGACATTTTAACAATGATAAAATATTTTCACAATGAAACAAGTTACAAATTCCTGTCCACATCCTTTCATTTAAATCAGTTTTGGCTGGCAATATGTACAATAAGTGCCATGGCTCACACAAAGGCAATAACAGTGCTAGATGAGACCTATAGCCTTCAAATGAATAAAACAGATAATACTGAAGAACTGCTGTTGGTTTGCCTAAACTTATTTACAAATTCTTCTAGAAGTATTTTTAATATAAAAACCCCCTCTCCAGATAGACTGAGACCACAGTCCATCCACAACCACTCTGGTGAGAGCAAAAGGCCACTAAACTGGCCAGTCTCAGGCCAGAAACTGTCTACTTCACACAGATTGGAATAATATATAACATCTAGTACAGAACTTCTCACTGTAGAACCGCATGGAGTAATGCAACCTGCATGGCTGTCTCTTGAGATGTTACCTAAATCAGGCTTCCTTTCTTTAGGCATAAATATTAAACTGTACTCTAGTTCTGAGAATCATTTCTGCAAAACACACACCACTTCCATTCTGGATCTTACAAAGAAAAAACCAACAAAAACCCCCCACACAAATACATGCTTGACTGTCCTCATTTTGGGAAGATATTCTAGCAAGTATTTTAAGTACGTGCTCAAGATGCATACAGACAACTAAAGGTTTCAGTACTTTCAGAAGAACAGAGAAAACTCGGAGTTCTAGTCAACAAGTTCTAATCCGAGGAAGTTAAAGGGCCTTCTTGGGACTACTGGGTAAAATGATATGATAATGATATGACTTTGATATTGAAGACAACTCATCTTTCTTCATTAGGCAGCAGGGTCTTCTCTCCTGTGATGCTCTGATTTAGATGTAAAAAGTGATGATCATGATGGAGGCAAACCATCCTATCCATTACCTTTCCTCAGTCATAGGAGGTGCCCTGTCAAGAATGGTAGACAAGACACTTAGCTTTCAGATGGCTAAACTAGGTGAAACTAATTTTTTCCTAAACAATGTGGAAACAACGTACTTTCTGTTTCCAGATTTATCTGTTAAACTATGAAAGCCAGAGTAGCCAATCAAAACTCAGAGATTACTCATTATAAACTGTAATTATGTAGCCATGGGGGAGTAAGTATACAAAAGACTTTAAAACCCTAATTAACTCTCGGGAATAAGAAATGAAATGTGACTGAATGCACATTATAATAAATGCAGGGTAAATTATGCTGCAGTGACAGCTCAAACAAAAGACTCCTTTTTAGGTTAAAAAAAAAAAAGGTGATTTCACATTTAAACTGAACTCTCACTTTTCGAATACTAGGTTTGCAAAGGGAAATTAATATAGGATATGTAAGCTGGTAGTGAAATGTCCAGAGCTTTTTTATTATTTCCTCCAGTTCATCACCTTCAAAATATCATGAATCCTTCATCTGACAAAAGTTTACCCACCTCTCATTATCAAGAGGGGAAAGATATTTGGAGAATTTAAAGGTTTTCAGCTGCAGTAGAACAGCTCACCCTTACTCCTATTTTTCCATCTACCTATCCTCATGCCCACCTCCCAAAATAGACACCTCCAACTGCATCTGAATTTTGCTGGGTTTCTAACTTTGTTATTGAAAAAAAAGGCATTGCTCTGAGCTCCATCTCCAACACCTTGAAAAACTTCCCTTTACAATAGCTCTCCCATCATTCATCATCTGCTACTTTCCTATCTCCTGGTTATGGAGGTTTAAGTTTTTTACCACAGCATTCCCAATTCGATCCATGTGCCTAGGAACAGCATCCAAGGAAAGAAGCATGATCATCTACAGCAATCTGGAAATATTTCTGATTTAAATTGATCCTCAGCAAAGATTTTTCAAAATTCTTGTGACTCACAACAACACCTTAATTCACCATGAAAAGAAATTTAATTTAACATAAACCACCAAAATTCAAGTTACAGAAACCACAAACTGGGCAAAAAATTTAATAGAATGCAGTCTTCTGGATCACATAACTTCATATAAAATAGATATGCTCACTTTCTGGACTGGTGTCAATACAAATGTTCATGAAACACTCAGATTTTATGTGGTGAACCATAAAGGCACTGAGAACAGACTTTATTTTATAGGAGAATTTGATTAGCATTCAGCACATATATATATATGCATTATCAAAATGCAAATTCAAGCATATGCAAATGTGTCTCCAATCATAATTTCAGCGTGGTTTATATGGGGGGGTGTATTAAATATAAATATAAATATAAATATAAATATAAATATAAATATAAATATAAATATAAATATAAATATAAATATAAATATAAATATAAATATATGTTGTAATACACACACAGATGTACTCTTAAGGTAAAAAAGTAGGGATTTTTGATCAAATATCTCATCACTATATTTTTTTGAGAGAAGCATTACCTGCTTGGGAATTCTGCAGACAGTCCTAGAAAGCATTAAAAATACTTGTACTACAGTATTTTGGAGGGGCAGGGGAGGTAAATCTGCACTCAACTGCTGGAATATTTTGGAGACACAATGGTTTATAAAAATTATTAGGCTTTTCTAACTGGAAAGAGGTTTGAAGAAAAGAAAATTACAGAATACGTATTTCAGATGTTTCTTAAAAAAAATTAAAAGCACTCAAATAACCAGTCTTTTTCCTATCAAAAATAATGATGCCTAATTTTTCATCTTTCAGACAGTTAAAGAATAAGAAGCTGAGTTGTATGGCCCTGCTGGACATCCAGGACATTATATTGTCAAGAGTTATGAAGTCCACATTTTTTACTCTGAAGTGCTAATAAATATGTTTTAAGCCATCCTTCGTGCATGACTGAACAGTGCCCCCCTGTACTCTGACCAGCTGGTTTCGGAGGTAAACTTCCTTAGCTAAGGGACAATCAAGTTTCATTTTGAAAGATAATGCAGCTATTTAAAGCTCCTTAGAGATTCAGAGCATTAAATTTTTTCTAGCCAAGATAGGTTCATAGGCAGAAGACTGATGAGGTAGTTAACATATTAGAGGCATAACAATTTCGGTTAATGATCTGATCTTGCAATTTATGATATATTTATTACTTTGCCAATAGTCACTGTGTCTGTGATAGAAAGAAGTATTTGATCGGCCAAAATCATAACAAGCCATTAATCTGCATTCAGGGATTATTTTAATGAACAGTCTTAAGAACTCCAAAAGTGTGGTTCAACCACAATGTAACAAAGGTAGTCTGACAAGACTGAAAAGAACAGATCAGCTGATTCTGTTAGCAGAGAAAAAGTCAGTCTGGATAGCTGATATTCCTATTCATAGTTTTTAAAAAAACACCTGTTGACCCTTGTTGGATGCCAGGTGCCCACTGAAGCCATACTATGCCTACCATCCTCAGCCAGGCAGACAAGAGAAAATACAACAAAAGGTTTGTGGGTCAAGATAAGGACAGAGAGACATCACTCACCAGTTACTGTCACAGGGAAAACAGACAGAACTTGTGGAAAAATTAATTTAAATTATTACCAATCAAATCAGAGTAGGGTAATGAGAAATAAAACCAAACCTTCTCCTCACCCCTTCCTTCTTCCCAGGCTCAACTTCAATCCTGATTTTCTGGACCTTTTCCCTACCAGCACCACAGGAAGTACAGGGAATGGGGGCTGTGGTCAGTTTATCAGGTGTCTCTGCCACTCCTTCCTTCTCAGGGTAGGATTCCTCACACTCTTCTCCTGCTCCAGTGTGGGTCCCTTCCATGGGGTACAGTCCTTCAGGAACAAACTGCTCCAGTGTGGGTATGCCATAGGGTCACAAGTCCTGCCAGCAAACCTGCTCCAGTGTGGGCTCCTCTCTCCATGAGTCCATAGGTCCTGCCAGGAGCCTGTTCCAGTGCAGGCTTCCCACATGGTCTCAGCATCTTTTGGACATCCAACTGCTCTGGGGTGAGACCCTCCAGGGCCTGCAGGTGGATCTCTGCTGCCCTGTGGACTTCCATGGACTGCAGGGGTGCAGCTGCCTCACCACGATCTTCCCCATGGGCTGCCAGGGAAACTCAGCTCCGGCACCTGGAGCATCTCCTTCCCCTCCTTCTGCACTGACTTTGGTGTCTGCAGCGCTGTTCCTCTCATATGGTCTCATTCTTCTCTTTCCTCTTTCTTAAATCTGTTATCCCAGGGGCTCTACCACCACCACTGATGGGCTCAGCCCTGGCCAGCAGCAGGTCTGTCTTGGAGCCAGCTGGCATTGGCTCCACCGAGCATGAGGGAGGCTTCTGGCAGATTCCTCTCTAAAGAGAAGCCATCCCTGTAGCACCCCACTACCAAAATTCTGCCACACAAGCCCAATACACATGCTGAGTCTCATTTCTCCTGCTGAAATAAAGACCAGGCCAAACCCGCAACCTTAGTTGATGACATATTCATTATTGGAAAAACTGATCAAATATTTCTGACTTTTAAAACATATGGACATGCTAAAAAGGCATATTAACTCACTAAAATGTATGAGTTAATCTGAGTTTATGCAAGTGATTTAAGTTCAAACAGTATGAATTCTACAAATCAAGAAATTCAGAAGTTGTTTGGTAAAGTTAAGTAGCAGACAATCCATTAATCCCCATCTCCCAGTAAATCAGTGTATGCATTTCATTCTGTCAGTGCAAGGGAGAAAGCGAGGAGAAGGTGCTGCTTCCTCTTACAATCTCTTATTAAATTTAATCAGTTTATCTTACACTAGTACCTAGAAGACACTATCCTCGACCAAGACCTGTGCTAGAATCTGTGGGATACATACTGATAGCAAACTTTCATTGCAGCTGTGCTTAAAGGTGCAGATCAGATTGAGGGCCTTCATTATCATCCATGCATTACACGTGGAAAAAAGACAGCATTGTTGTGGTCAACAACTATTTGCCTGACTAGAAAGCATGGTGATTAACACATGGACATAAAAATGCAACCAAGATCTTAAGATAAGGAAACAACGGGAACACTAAAGTAAAAGTTCCTTTTGGTAAAGGGTGAGTTGTAAAGAAGACAGAAGGAAATCAGGAAACAAAAAAAGGGAAAGAACACAGCATTTGAAATAGACGATAAGATATGGCAAAACACAACTAAAATAGAACAAAAAAAAAATCAAAACCAATACCGTGTTGACAGGCTCTTCAAAACTCCCTTCAAACCTTCCTCCATCTTCTTTTATATTATTCATTTAAAATATAGTAAGATCAATCCTATAATTCTGAAGTCCTCCAAAAGTCTCTTCGCTTACATCTATGCCCATTTTTGCCTCATAAGAGATCACTGAAGATGAAAAACTCAAGGAGCCTTGGGAAGAGAGGCAGCTTTGGACAAGAGAAGCAGAAGAGATGCCACTCACACTGCTAAAAAAGCTGCTAAGAATAAGGCAGTGAAGAGAGTGGACAGCAGTCAGCTGGGGAAAAGAAAGACCAGCTATAACCTGTAACAGCAGAAAAGAGAGGCCACATTCTTATGGTAGCTGCCATCTAAAAACATGAATAATGAGCATTCTGTTAGCAAGAATTGAGCTTGAATTTCAGTTTCTTTCTAAAAGCTCCATTTTCCTCCCTGACCCTTCTTGCGGTACTGCAGGAACTCTGAGGAAAAAAAAAAAAGCAATGTCTTTTGAGCAGTATGGCAAAATTCAAGTTTAAATTTGTTCAGATGATTTTAGTTGTTTTACTCTGCTTTCTGTCTATATGCAGAGTTCCTGCTGATGCAGAATATCAATTGATATCTACCATGCATATCTCTAAACAGATTTATATTTAACATTTCTTATCTAACAGAAAGAAATACAGGCAGTAACGCAGTAACACAGTTCACTTGAAATAGGCTCCTGCTACAGAACTAATGTTATTTATTGGCCAACAACTTTTGCCTGTGTGTGTTCTGTACAAGCCAGCCCTCCCTGTCTCATGCCATGCAAGAGTGCTGCAGCCTGGACTGTCAGCCATTAGTACCCTGACAGCAAAACACAAGGCTGTCATACCATTTTTAGAGGCATTTGTCTCCATGAGCAACAATCAACAAATTTCCAGAAAGGCCTTCTTAAAGCTAAACATTATATTAAGAACCACAACTTTTAATTTAAAAAAAAAAAAAACAGAAAAAGGAACATGCAGTCTACATACATTTTTTAATTCTTTGAGGTTTACCAGCTCCTGCAGCACTTACCATCGTTACCAACTGCATCAACTCTGTGTAAAGGTGTATGAGAAACTTCCCTTTTCCTTCTACAGAGAGTTTTCAACTGCTTAGCTTTCCCAACCTCCAGAATTGCAGATTAGTTTGGAAACATGCCACCTTCTGTTATTTGCCCTCTCACATATTGTTGCTTCTCTTCTCTCTCCAATATGCTATTATTAGGACAGGCTAACACATTTCATAAAAGAAAATGTAATACCATGTTCGATAATTTCACTTCACAGCCAACGCCATATGAAGTATTCATAAACTCAGTACAAAACAGCATTACATTGCATGGCACATCACACCTTCATGACCTTCCTGCTTCTCTCCTCTTACAGAGCATAGTCAACTTTCCCACATAAGGAGGATAGTGAGTCAAAGACTTGTCCTCCTTCACTATGAACATTTGTATTTGTCACCACAACTGCAGTGTTTTTAAACAAAGGGTACCACAAGACAAACATTCTCCATATGAAAAACTCTTGGCTTGGCTCTTTCCACTACTGAGCCTCTGAGATCAGGCAATAATCAGCATGAAAATATCTGACAAATGATATTGTAAATAGGAGAATAAAGTACTATGTAAGATAGCAGAAGATAAATTTATTCTTGAAAATTCCAGTGTGCTAGTACAGGAAGAATATTGTTTTCCATTTAGTTTGAAATAGGTCATTTACAGATTGAATGAGTTTTAAAACCTCATTCCTAAATGAGGGAATGTGAAGATTTTTCCTCTGGAAAGGATGTGTATCTGCTAGCATTCTACCTGAATTGTTTTAATACTCAGGGAAAAAAGTGTATCAGTGGGTAAGGCAAGTAGATTATATAGAAGATAACAACAGTTTGGTGAAGAAAGATTTTTCATGAAAGTTGATGCAACACATCAGTAAGAGATAATACCCATGGAAGTCTCTACACTGCTAGAATGTCTCACAAAAAAAAAAAAAACAAACCAAAACCAACAACAAAAACAAAGCAAAAAAACATTTCCCTAGCATCTTTTTAGTATCTTCTTTTATTTAGCCTTTTATTATTGCAATTACTTTTTCATAAATAACTTGTTTAATTGTTTACATTTTATTACTGAAAACCAAATGGGATTGAAAAAAAAATACCTCAGCATGTTTACCAAGAATCCCCAGACAAGATGGTGATAATTTATTTACCAGTGCAAACAAAAATATTTTGGTTTAAACTCAGATCTTATAAAAACAGCTGTAAACAAACTGCCACATCAGTGTTACATTAGATAGATGTTGCATTAAAAAGAACCTTTAAAATGTTTTGCAAATTAAATAGTGTCCTCTAAATGATAATAATGTTAGACATTAGTTGGTCATTGCTGTTTTTTAATGGGATCTCTTTATCATGTCATGAAATCATAACTTACATGGCTATATGAATAATTTAATCTGAACTCATTGAAGACATCCAGTTTTATATGGCACATTTATTCTAATTCTAATATTTTTATCTATATATTTGCAATCAGTTATCACCTCAATTAGTCACCAGGATTCTACATTGGCCTGTATATAGCTGCACAGTTCCAAAATATTATTTGTGAGTGGAAAACCTTTGTTTTCTTATTTTGAAGTTCAGTATTTAATATTCCAAATGCTGGTGCATGGATGATCAAAAAAACAGCCTACAGGTCACATGGACTGTGAGAAGCATTTGTATGCAGACACACACGAACACGTAGCTTTTCTGGCCAGCGTTCCAAAGCCATGATTTTCTTATGCACCTCCATGTTACATCCTAGCAATTAAACAGTCTTTAATGAACAAAACCTTGAGGCCCACTCCATTAGCACCTGAATGACAACACATTCAAGCAGCAAAATCCCATCTTTGCACCTGGTAGATAATGCATTATTTCTCAGGCATGCACACTCTTTGCCTCAAATGAAACAGAAAAAGGTCTTTTTGTATGCAGAGAGCATTCAAAGCCAGGTGCACTGACAGTAACACATTATTTTCATCCACACAGCTCAAACACAATCCCATGCCCTTAGTTCATATTCTATCACTATACACCAGCTATCTCCTCACAGAAACAGTTTTCTTTCTGCAGCACAACTCAACAACAAAATTCAGAACAAAAGCATATGAAGCACTATCACCCTCCCACAAACTTTCCAGATAGAAGGAGCATTTGTAGCAAAGGATGCACCTTACATTATTATTCCTAAAATATGGTAACCGTGTATTTTGCAGTTTTGATTTGTGAATATTGGTGTATTCAACTTAATGGCTAAAGATGCTCCTGCCACAAGATATTCACGAATATGTTCCTTGATTGCTGTTGCTAGACAGGAAGGAAGAATAGCACCAAACCCACTGCAGCACTGTCATGTACCCTGATACTCATTTTCAGCTACCTTATTATGCTTGACTCTAAATGCTTCAGCTCAGAAACTGGTTCATGTTTGTTTTAATTCCTCCTGCCATTTGTAGCAGCAAGATCTGCTACAGAATAAGCAACAGAAACCATCAGCTGCCCCAGCCACACAACTTTAATCCATCTGGTTTTGTCAGCATTTCATTAGTATCTCACTAAATGGCTACAAATTCTCCCTTACTGCTGTAAACAGCAGCAAAGATATCTAATAGATAAACAAATGCTAAATGCTATAAATATGCAGCCTGACATAACATGGAAATCAGCAAAGTGCCAAGTTACAGTATAGAGCTGCTATGCACAGTAATCTGATTGTTCCAGATGCATTTGTTTTGAAAACTATGAAATTTGCAGAGACAAAAACAAGATCTAAGAACAAAACGGGATCTAAGAGCAACCTGGTCTGGTAGAAGGTATCCTTCCCATGGAATGGGCGTTTGGAACTCTTCTTTAAGGTTTCTGCCAATACAAACTATGCTACAATTCTGTGAAAATGTAGACCACATTCTGAAACACACTTACACTCAGAAAGATCCTGGGGTCATAGTAAATGAGCTAATTAAGCATGAACATTCAGCACAGTGCTATAGATAAGAAAATGACTGTGATTCCTGGATACTTAAGCCAGCAAATACTAAGATTACTGAAGAGCTGTATTTGTCTCTGTAAAGAGTATTAGTGAGACCATTACTGGAATATTGTCATGCTGCGCAGTACACAGTTTAAAAACTACTGAGTCAAAAGTTGGAAGAGATTAAAAATATTTTCAAAATAACTTGTAACCTGAAAAATCCATCTGTGAAAGTGTCAATAAGCTCTAATTAGTTTATTAATTAGAAGGCTAAGATATGACTTGTTCAGCATCTGCAAATATATGTAAGCAAAAGATTCGTGTCTTATAGCTACATGTAACAATTTTTAAAATGTATGAGATTCAGTAACCAGAAAATAATAAAAGATGAAGTTCAGGCTCAAGTTTACATTTCAGCTGTGAGCCTAAGGAATCACTGGGAAAATACTAGGACAGAGGTGTATTCAAGCATTTTTATATTTCTTAGTTACACCTTTTCTTTCAACATATACCATATCTTATGCAGAAATAATGCACAGCTTAGGGACTGTCACTAAATGAACACAATGGTCACCTTTGATATTGAAATTCATGAAACCTTGAGTATTCCTCAAATTACATGCTAAAAATATTTTTCTTAAAAAATCGAGTTCCCAGGAAAAATATATTTATTTTCCCATGCGTTTCTCAAGTGGATGTCATCTAGAACAGCATCTGACAGTATCTTCACAGTCTATTCAGAACTTATCTGCCATATTCAGTATTCAAAGATTAGTTCGTAAAGACATCATAAGAGACACAAAACTGAGAATCAGGATTCACCAAAGAAAACCACAGACAACAGCAAGACCTGGAGCACATGGTGTAAGGCATTCACAGGCAGAGTGAGGTCCTGCAGACTGTTTCTAATTGTCTCTTATAATGCTCTAAAAAATGTATCTGCTTTGACCATCCAAGAATAAAATTTTCTGCTACTATGGAGCACAGTTTGATTTTCAAAGCTTGTTCTTCTAAAGTCTTCCCTGTACAGGGCAGCAGCTCTCAACGGCCACTCTGCTGCCTTCTTTCAAATTGTACCTGCATGTCTGGGATGCTTACAAAAAGCTTGAGAACATTTAGACTGCTAATCTCTGTAAAAAATTTCCTTTCTTGGTGAGCAGATTTGCTTTAATGTACTATACTCTCCATTTATGATACCCGCATTTTACCCATGTACTTCTGGGGACAAGGACTGCCTTTTTGCTTTAGCTCTATACAGGCCAGGGCCAATAGAGTCCTAGGACATATTCATGTTCACTGGAAATAAGTAAGAATTTAATTACAGTTAATTGACCAAAGCCCTGCAGTTTGCAATAATTTGAAACTTCCAAAACACTGAACTGTGGATAGAAAGTACAGGTCACTAGTTTATGTTCACCATTGCTGCTGTCCCCAGCTAGAAAGTGTCCTTTCACATGGAACACAGAGATGAATGTTTCAGGACTGAGAAATCTACTTCAGTTCCTGAAAGTGAGTTCAGCTAACAGCATCTACAACCTCTGATTACTTCAGAAATTACTTTTTCCCAATATTCAATTATTGTACAATGCTTTCAAGTACTGATGTTTCCAACAAGCCAAGGAGTCTTTTCCTACAAAGAATATCATCCACTAAAAATCACATTTAACAACTCAAAGCAAACTTACATAATTTCTACTATTATTCTTCACTTTTTGTCCTGTGTAGTACTGTATATACACTCTGTATAGCTGTGTTACCGGCCATACACTGCATCTAGTGAACCTTGATTGGATATCTTCTTTTTAACCCTTGCATTTAATTCCTCATTTTCTTTCATCTTTTGATCATTCTCCTACTCACATAAGGAATTTAGCTACAAATGCTAAAACGAATATCAACACACCCACACTTTGTTTTAACATTTGATTTAATGAGATTTGATATTGATAAGCACCCTTTTAAAAGTACAGTCTGCTTAGGAGAGGTGCATTAATCAAGCATGGTTAAAGAAAGTGATTTAATATCAGTCTTGTTTTGCAAATATAGGGGCCATTTTGGACTCCCGGTTTATTTGCCACGTGGAGCATTCAGCAAGATGGGGTTGTTTCAGTGAAGGAAGGTTCTTTTCAGATGAACTGAAAGAAAACAGAAGCTTTCAAGGTAAAACAACACTCTACTCTTCATTCTGCAGCAAATAACTGTAAATCTGGTTTGACTAACTTGATAGTGCTACAAAAGCACAACACACAGAATAACAGAAGAACTTATTTATTCATGGTCATCTAGGAAGAGTAGGCAAAAAGCAATCTTTCTGAGTTCAGTTAAAATAAATGAAGACAAAATTATTCACATATTAGCATATATTTCAAATAAATAATGAATTTATAAAAAAAATTAAATCTCATGAGGCCTTCATCTTATTAATTCAATTCTGGTACAAGTTTGAGGGCCAAATTTTGAGAACCAAGATCATCCAGACCTTAAGTTTATGTCCAGAAGGATAACTTATGACATCAAATGTGCCTGACATCACATATATCTTTATCCATCTTATCTCAGTATATTAAAAATCAAAATCCTGTTATTTATACCCACATCCATTATGTTTATCAGTTGATGGTGCCGCAAAGTCAAGACTGCTTTCAAAAGTTGCTCTAGAACTACTTTAAATAAGGTATTCTGTGAAAAGAGAAAATAAAAAGAGGTAAACAAATAAAAAGCAAAACACAATTCTGCTACTTGAAACAGTCTCAATGAAATGACGTTCATATATAATTCATTAAAACTCCAGTATTAAACATATTAAATACTTTTTATTTAATGGGTTTTGGTGCTATTAATCTGTCAAAATAAAAATTATGAATTGAATAATCTAGCATTGTTTCTAAGTGTGGTGGAGTTACCTGTTTTGGTTAATGCAGCTATAAAGGAACTTTCTTGAACTGCAAATGTACTTTACTAAATTTCCAATTATTGCCATAGGCGGATGTGCTGGGAAAGCTTTTTTTGCCCAGACTATCCTAAGGACAGTGCAAATTTCAATGAAGGAAGAAGCATGGTTCTTTTCAAGATGCATCTCCATACTTCCTGCTAATTCTGAAATCAAGCATATTCTAGGCTATCTCCTGTAGTATCTGTTCTTCCTATTGAACAGTTAATTTCCCATACAAGCTTGGAAACCTATGATTCTGTCTATTCAAGTGGATTACTTTTAATTTTAATGACAATTAAAAATCAGGTACAAAAATTATGTATTTGAATCAGAAAAGTAAATATTTGTTTTCTTCAACAAAGCAAAAAAAACCCAATAGTGGGCTTTTATTATTTCAGGATGAATTAAGAGTCTCTCTTCTCCGTTTTTTTTTTTTTAACACCTAAATATTAACAATTAATGGGATAGACTGAGAAGAAATTCATAGGATTGTTTGGGAAGATGTGGTTTTTTTTTTTTCCCACAAGTAGCTTAAAAGTAGGGCCTTTCAGTCAGCTTTGAGACTCATGTTCAAACACACATCTGCTCTTTTTTGATGGGACTTGAATATTTATATGCCAGGAGAGCAACTTTACCAACAGGTTTCAGTTTATTTCTCAGTAAATTTTTCTCCATCCCTCTTCTTGACACCAATACCTTTTATAGAAAGTGGTTTATATATTGCATTAGGAAGGGAGTAGGAACTTTTTTACAGCTGATAGAAAAAAGATTGGGCTTGGTTTGGTTTTTTTTACTGCAAAACCCAGGTTTTAGTCAGTGTCTCAACTATGCATTTTCTGCAAGTGGAATCACAGCAGACCATCAGAGATGGCATGCTTGCAATTTTCCTATGGAAAATTTGGTCCAAAAATAGGCTACAGAAGCCTATTTGGTTAAAAAGTGCTGGAAAGCACTGCTTGTTTCTCATTTTTCTGAAATATTTCTTCTGCTAAACAATCAGAAAAATCCAATTGAAAACTCACACAGTTTTTAATTAAAACAATATTATATATCTTAAATAAATAAAATAACCTTAAACTATTTATTTCACGGATCAAAAGACCACCCATTTCTAAAAAAGTGTTATTTTGACAGTTGAAGCAAAACACTTAAAAAGCTGGATTTTAAGAAACATCTGTTTCAGTGTCTTCAAATAGCAAGTTGGCTCACTACTGGCTCAGATATCTGAAAATATTACTGGGTTTCAGTTAAATTTTGTACTTGAAAAAACTTGTAAGGGTTTGCAGATGTCTATCTTATGTTCTGCTATAATTTTTTCTTGTTTGTTTTTCCTAGTAGGCCCATATTAAACAAAACAAAAACAAACAAGAAAAATTTCCACATCTTGGTCCATAGACCAAACTAGCAAAAGATTGCAGTGCACCTTCAGATCAATTGTGTAACCAACATAGGCTACCAAAAATAATCACTTCTATTTTTCTGGTGAAGTGTTGAAAGAGCTGCTATTTTGACCAGCATGAATTAGCAGACAATATTTTAACTATCAAAGTGAACCTTAATTTAATCACATGATAAACTTCAGATGCCAGAGCATTTTCAACCTGCCAAAGGGGGTCTGTGAAGGCAGAATAACCCAAGGTAGTGAAATTCCTGAAATAGCCCCAGGCCTCTGTCAGAGACTGGAAAAAATATTTCGAGACATCCTGGGGAGCTTGGAGGGGAAGTGGGAATGGGGTGGGTCAGGCCCTGCTTTGGTGGAGCGGTGCCCCACCCCCATACCCCCAGCCCTGTCCATCCAGGGACACTGGAGGCAGCCCCTCAGTGTCATCTAACCCATCCCCGAGTGGCTGAGAGACTGAAATCCCACCTGGGAGGAAGGCCCAGGGTAGGCCAAGGCTTTAAGAAGCCTTACCATGAGGGTAGCACTCTCTGTCACCATGCCTTCACCTTGGAGCTTCACGTCGCTGGAACCCAGGAGTTGGTAGCTATGTTTGTTTTTCTATATCTTTCCTATCTTTCTGTTTTCCTCCCTTTCTTCTTCTTTTTAAACTCTCTTCTCATGGAACATAGCACCAAATGAGTTACAGGGTTTTCTATGCTCAATGGGCTAAGTCTATGCTGGGATAAGTGATGTTATGTACCATTTACTCTTTTGCTGATGTTCCTTAGTTTTCTTATAGTCTGCCAGTAAACTTTTGTGTGTTTTTTACCTCTTGAGAATACTTGGTTGAATTTTCTCCTTTGCACCTACCCAGAGTGAAAGAATCTTGGTTTAGCGCCAGGTGTAAGTGACCGGGGGAGTAACAGCCTCCCTGTAGGGCAAAATGGCACAAGGCAGACACAGGCGCATGGTTACAGCTGGTGGTCTCGAAAGAGTACAGGTTTATCCCAGTGACACTTGGTTAAATGAGTTAACTGTGTTAAATAAGCAAATAAACGATGCTTAGCTCACTTCTGCTGTATTGCCTCCAACTCCAGTTTGGTGGAAGGAGTCAGGTGAGTACTAGTTCAGGGATGTCTCTACTGGGCTCCTCTGCATGACATGGGCATCCTCTGAAGAGCTGAGGGACACAGCTCCCAGCAACCTTCAATGGAGTTGCCATAGCCCACCCTTGTTTTCTAGGTGGGTGTGACTTAAAAGGAAATATTTTTGCATTGGTACCATGTTAGGTGGAACACGTAAGATATGCACACACTTTTTAATAAAGAATGCTTCCCCAAAAATTGAAGCAAGTATTAGAAAACAAAAATGTAAGCAGCACACATTGAAATGATTTTAGGGAATCCCTCGAGTGCCCAGAAAAGAACAGCAACTCATTAAGACCCTAGCAAGACAGCCAGCTGGCAAGCCCACAGCACTTCCAAAGCAACAGCCAGACTGTGGCAGCAGCCAGCTGATCAGATGTTGTAGCTGTTGAGATACTATTTTCTATATAGAATCATATATTTATATCTAACTCCATTACTATCTAAAACACACTTTTTGTTCGCAAAAATTGGGAATATGATGGAAAAATTGTGAAGAAGAAATTTAGAGGCAAAATTGTATATTCAGTCCTTAAATGGCAAAATTACGTTCCAAGAATGTATTCCAAGAATGCACAGTGGTCTGAATCATAGTTCACCACCTTGGCCTCAAATACTTCAAGGGATATAGTGTATGAATAAACCTGAACCTTCAAAAAAGCATAACCCCTTGCTCTACAGAAAGACGTTGTACAGTATCCACACAGAGCTCTGCAGAAGTGTTTTCAGGAATTGGTCATGGAAGCCCAGTGGAGCAGATCAGATTATAAATTCAAAAGGAAACACTGACAGGATCAGCTCTTGGGCTTGAAACAGCATTAGAAGACAGCCTGAGAATGGGTTCTTGAAGGTGCAAAGTCAGGAGTCTTGTGATAAAAGCAGGTTCTACCCTATCTCGCAAGCCAAAGTCCACATTATTGCTTGCTCTCGCAAAGCCACCATCACAGCTTGAAAGAAAGAGCATGAATAAAGAGTGACAACTCATGTTCTAAGAATGTTGTTTTAAAATTACATCCCTGGACTCAGCACTGGTTCCTGGTCAATGAGCTGCATGAACTTTTACAAAGGTAAAAATGGCATATTTGCACAGTTAATTATATAAAGTAACCTAGCCTCTTTATACCAGCTGCTGTATAATCACTTCAGTGGCTCACTGGGAATTTATTTCTAAGGTTCTAGGAGGTGTACTAAGGAAAAAAAAGTAGAAATACTGTAAAACACTAATCCTGTCTCTTGAGGCTATGAAATTCAAATGGCCACATATTTTTTGATGCTGATTGTCTTTTGGGACTATGATCAGGTACAAAGTAAGCAAGTTAGCTAAAACCATAATGTCTTCAAAAAAGCATTACATGACATCTTGATTGAAACTCTAGATGTGAACACCTCTCTTCCAAAGCTTTTATTAAAAATCTCAGTGTTCAAAGGCAACAAATGAAAAATGTTCTTCAAAGTCTAATAAAGGTAATTCGGAGGATGTGCACTTAACCTCTCAAGCACTTGAGTGTGCAGCACAGGACAGGATACAAGCTCTTCAGCACAGGGATCCAAAGAGGTGGCGAATATGAAAGAAAAATTCTATTTATTTGGACCAAAAATTTATTAGAATTTCCTTGAATAGCTGGCTTAATTAGGCCCTATTTCCTTGAATAGTACTGGCTTAATTAGACCCCAAGTAAACTCTGTCATGGACCACTACTAAGACATTTCCAAACTTCAGCATTGCCTGTAACTCTGGGCTTCCCATCTCAAAGGCCTTTGGGAATGGCTCAAACTATCAACTTACTGCTTCATCATTGTTTATGGTATTTTCAGCTCTTCAAGATCTCTATGTCTGCAGAATTTAAAAAGATGTTTCTGAATCCAAAATTATTTTCATTTTTTTTCAAAATTAAGTGCAACCCAATCTCCTTATTTCTTCCCTGTCCACACTCAGGGGATGCTACCTTAAGGAAAGAGAGCAAGTTACATAAGGAAGAAGAAAGAAATCTGAGATATTCCTACCTGTGTTGCTTATAAGCCTCTGATCTATTTTTGCAAAAATGAATATGATATTTTGACTATCTATATTGTCAGGGCCTACTGTGGAAGAGAGAGGGTATGGAGAAGAAGGGGGGAATGTTTCCTATAGGATTACTTCTCATGTCACATATATCTGGAAAGAGAGCAAAGTTTTGGAATATGTGCAGAGAAAGAGAAACAAAGAGTTGGGAAAAATTATCCTCCTCACTGAATGAAGAAGACAAAAGACACCAGATTAATCACAAGCAGGTTCCCATCTTCTTGAAGCAAACTAAACAAATACACATCTCCGATTACAGCTAGACTGCAAAATTACAAATCAATGATATACAGACGAATCTATGTTAAAAGAGCATTATTAAAGCTACCATTCACATGCTGGAATTCAGACTTAGGAATGACAGAACTGTCTGCACAGACATCATCGTTCACCTCTCATCCTCTCCAGAAATATATAAACTACCACAACATTTTGTTGCATAATCATACTGTGAGTGCAGAGTGCTCAAATCTCACAGAGTAACAGGTACACAATGGGCTCACATCCCATTCTCTCTCACTGCAGCTCTACACCTCTAAGCACAACCTGGGATCTTCCTCTTGTCCTGTGATTTCACATCAGGCTCCCCAAGTACACAGATCTGAGTCAGTCTGTGTGCTGCCCACAGATGCAGCACTGGGATAGGAGTTGTACCTGGTAGGTAATGTGCCAACTGCTGATTTACCACTGTCATCTACTTTGTGTCATAGTGTCCAGATTTAGTGGATTGAGAACACAGAGATGGGAAAAAAACTGAGGTATGAATCATTCCTTCAACTGCAGAACCTGTTTGATTTGATGTGCAGAATGGACTAGGCTTAGTTAATGGGCTTTCCTGTTTTCTACACACTCTTAAGACGTTTTACATAAGCAGTATGTGATTATGAGTACTCACAATTCTTCCTACAGAGGTCCTCAATAGAATTTCTGAAGACTTCATGGGTCATCTTCCCAAAACACATCTGTGAAACAGGTCAATGGCACTATGTGTGGCTGAATCTGAGGCAGATGACAAAATCATAGCTTTTCTCACACCATTTCCAGGCCTAGGATTCTTCCTCACTCCTAACTAGTTACCCTGTTCTGTAAATAGGTTACTGATGGCCAGCCCAGCTAATCCTTTAACTCTTCAATTCTAATTCCTGCTCTCATCATTCTGCTTTTGAACAGTTGACTCCCAGTTGCCCATTTATTCCCCCTACTCCAAGCTAAACAAGGTATCTGTCGTTCCTCACCAAACTATCACAGCAAAATCCAATATTTTGTTTTCTTGTCTTAATTCATTATTAAATGCTATTACTAGTTCCTTCTCCAGTTTTCTGACTCTCATCCAGTCTCAGTCTCACCACACTTTGAATTTATTCCATTTTCCCCTTCTGCTTTTACTCTACTCCCAACAGCAAGAACAGATTACTTGTTCTTCTTCAAGAGACCAGGCTCACTAGAAATCAATTAAGAGAAAGCTTCTGAAGCTTCTGTAGCCCTGACCTCGAGCACACTCAAGTAATTTGTAGCAGCAACAGTTATTCAGCATCGTTATTTCTGAGCTATGTGAACCATGTTCAATTACTCTATACAGACAGTACAGGTGTAGCTTGAGCATCATTTTGGATCTGTCTGATGAAAACCAATTTGAAGAAAAATGGTGTTTGAATTTCTTTGAACATTTTAACTATGGAAATTTAAAAATTCTGTACCAAGTACTCACCAATTCCAGTTTTCACAGA
The DNA here is from genome assembly GCA_013397565.1 of Ptilonorhynchus violaceus. Taxonomy (NCBI): domain Eukaryota; kingdom Metazoa; phylum Chordata; class Aves; order Passeriformes; family Ptilonorhynchidae; genus Ptilonorhynchus; species Ptilonorhynchus violaceus. Next base: position 664,065 of record VZRJ01013834.1, read on the forward strand.
GACTGAAAAAGGTTGCCCATGACAAAAAAACCCAAACAAACAAAAAAAACCCCACAACTTTTCAAACATCTGTGAAGGCTAGAGAATTTTAAAGATATAATCTCAGAACATTACAGCATGGGCAAAACAAAATATCTTTCCTCTGATGGTACTACAGTTTGTGAGGAGCAAAGGAGAGAGAATGAAGAAAGGAAGTGACTGAAAAGAAATTATTGCATCACTTTGGCTGAAATTTTCAAAAAATTTAAAACACACACAGTGAAAATTTGAAAATATGTGTACCCATTAAGGTATTCTATTCACAGCAGTTTCCAACTGCGACTTATTGTAAGGAAATGCTGCAAAAGTTTTTATATAACTGCTTATGTATCTTTTAACTTCTGTGCTTCTGTGAAAATTAAATTATTTATTAGGAAAAATTGTAACATTTTTCATACTGTGTTTACAATTTAGATTATAAAAGAAGAAACTCTAGGTCTTCCTAGGTTTCACAAATACTAGTCAGGAACAGTTTGCATGCAGTCATTCTTGATTTGGGACAGAAGGATGGATTCACGCTTTCCTAACTTTTCTTTCAATCCTATTTTCTCTGATTAACATAACCTTATTTTCAAGTCCTACACCTACACACCCTTAGAACTACAATTATGGGCATTCACATCATCAGTAGCCTAAAAAATCCCTTTTACATCCGCAACATATAAAGAGAAGCAGTAACTGCTTATGTTAATAGCAGCTAAATTTATCAAACTGAGTATTTTGCCTCTAGCCATTTTAGTTACAACAAGTCACGCAAAAATAGCACAGAAATTAAAAATCAGGACTGTTGAGGCTACATTTCCATTAGCAAGAGGTAGAAGTGCCAATAGAAGTAGATTTATAAGTAAAACAATTAGTTCTGAGAACCTACTGTTGGTAACAACAGACAAATACACATTTTGGGTGTTTTCCTATGGACTAGTCCTACTCTGGTCCCATGGACAGCCAATGAACTGCTGAACTAGAGTAGGTGAATTCCTGGAGTGTGTCTTCTGACTTAATTTGATCCGATGGGAGTTAATTCATTTCTGGTCTCTCCAACGGAGATAAGAGCACTCCTGGCCCAAACCAGGACCGTTATGTAAGCACTTCTTGTCATTGAGGTTTATGAAGCTATTGTACAAACCTAAGACTGATCCTATTGAATTTAGTGTTGCGAAGGGGAGTCATCAAGATCCAAATCAGGACCCTGTAACAATATTACTGAGTTTTAAAACTGAATTACAAATGCTTGTATATAGGTTTATATTTGCCTACAAGGGAAATGGAGGAAAGCAGACAGTGTGAGGTCTCAGCAGGTGAATTAGAGATGATGCTCATCAACAATTTAAAGAATTGCCAGGAACTGTTACATTAGCTGGATAAGCTAGATAGCTTGTAAATTCATTACTATCTTAGCTGAACAGATAGACTACAGGAAGAGAAAACTTACTTTACTTTTTGTTGGGGTCATGCAGGGCTAGATGCAGAGGATCCGTGTGGAGTGTTTGACATGAGGAATTTGCAAACTCTTACAGGGTAGGCAGAAGTTACCAATATCTAGATTCCCAGAAGTCCCTATTATAACTGAATTCTAAAAATTTAAGAGGAAACTGTGATGTAAACATATGTATTGTTGTAGTTATAATGCCTGCAGGCCAAGTAACTCTTAGCCAAATGAGGCATATAAATTAATTCTGAAGAGCGAGGGAGATTCTTTGCTTATTTATCCAATGTGGGTAAAGGGACCTGTGTGTGCATGAAAGGGTTTGGGGAGTTGTTTGTTTGATTTAATGAGTATAATTTCTGTATTGAATTTTCTAGCATACATTAAATTTCAAGCAGATCATTATTTCTATGCAAAACCTCATTGAAGTATACCCTTATAGACCTTAACGAAGAAAAGCACACTATATGATTTCAGAGAGTTCTTCTTTCTGCTTTTCCATAGAATGAAACAAAATAAAGAAAAAATCCTATAGCAAAACCTCCAATTTTAAAAAACAGTATTCAGAAAATATGAAAAAAAATAGGAATATGATTCAAGCTCCTTCTCCACAAGCAGGTTTTCCATCTTCCAGATTTAGCCAGCTAAGGTCAGTTCAGCAAAAAGAAATCAATGATTCATTCAGAACTCAGGCTAACTCTTATTTCTTTGACTCACTTCTGTCTCTGCCACAAAGGTTTGAACGATTTGAAAGGTAGGCCCACGTGAACCTCAGGAAGATCAACAAGGCCAAGTGCAAGTTGGGTTCAGGTAAACTCAAGCAGAAGTACTGCCTGGGTGGAGAATGGACTGAAAGCAGCCCTGAGGACTTGGGGGTGTTGATGGATGGGAAGTTCAACATGACCTGGCGATGTGTATTTGCAGCCCAAAAGCCAACCATGTCTGGGGCTGCACCACAAGAAGTGTGACCAGCAGGTTGAGGGAAGTGATCCTACTACTCCACTCTCATGAGACCCCACCTGGAGTCCTGAATCCAGCTCTGGAGACCCCAGATGGCAAATTTGGTTCCCTCCTAAATATTACCTATCTTTTCAACTCATTTTCAAGTGTGAGCTCCAAAGCTAGACTTTAAACCAGGAGTTTAAATTACAGGTTTCAGAAATGTTGAATACAGGCAAAATGTTATATGAAGGGTGGTCATCTAAGTTGTCAAACTAGGAAAGAAGATCTGTTGCCACTAAAGTGAACCTGTTTATGAAAGTCAGCCAAAGCCCAAGTGAAAGAGAATAGTACAAACTCTATGGTTTAAAAGCTCTCTGACAAAGGGGTCTCAGAAGCACTTGGTATGGTTCTAGGTCAGCATGACTCTAATCTGAAAGATTCTATGAGCAAAAGGAGATGTTTAATATTGGGGCCACTGACAGATACCTTTCATGTACATTCCTAATAGAGTGAGGCTGGTTATCCCTCCTGAAACCAGTTATAAGGTACTTTCCTGTGTGTAAACAGATGACTGGAATTTACTGTTAATTATATCATAGTTACCATAACCATTCTTTCTCTTCTCATTTTAGTCAAAATTATTTTCTTTTGTCTTTGGAACAACATTTCTATCAAAAAGTAACAGAAAACAATGGGATTATTTTCTTTGTGAAGCACCATTTGTTGTTTTACACTGAAACCTCAATAACTTTAAGGAACTCACTCTTTCCAGAGGAGAGAAACTTGTCAGCATCTTATATTCACTGCAAGATCTGTGTGGTGTACGAACTAGACATGCAAAATGTTACACAACATGAGACAGTAAAAACTTGTATTACATGAACATGGTTTAAGTAACCCTAAGGTAGTCAGAAAGTGAAGAAGACCTCATCCAGCACAGGAAAGAGAAGATAAATGGATAACAGTATTGTCCAGATGGAGGCTTCTACCTGAGAACTTATGCAAGAAGCACAATAGTGTTAATAATGCCTGTTAAATTATTCTGCTGGATCTCATCCCTATCTCATGGGGGATCCCACGGCTCCACTTTTCATTTCATTTTGCTGTAACCTCCACATTCCCCACTTCATTCCAAAACATATCTTCTCCTAAACCTGCTGGCTGACCCACAACCAACATTTGCTCCCTCTCTCCTCCATAGTTCTACGTGTTCAGGCTCAGCCATGTGCTTTCAGATAGGGGCCTATGACAATCGCACAATTGCTTATAATTTCTTCTTCATTTGCGAGAGGTCACCCACATGCTACAAGCCCTCAGCAGGACCCTAAACCACTGAATCCACTATTTCCAGTCAGCAGAGAGTGCTGCTGGAGTGCTTCAAGATATATCCCTTCAAGTGAGGGGTAATGGTCTGCACGGTATGGTGTGAAGGGGAAGAAACCCCCTCTTTTTCAGAAGACTTCTTTAGCCCAGACCACCAAGTTATGGCACAGGAATGGGATTGAAGCAGGACAAAAGACATGAACAAAGCCTCCTCAGCTGGTTTTGCTGCCAGAGACAGATGGAAATACCCATCTAGCCTGCCAGGGTGTTGTTCTGGAGAGTGGAGCAGGCACATCAGGAATGGGATAGAGGCAGGAGAGGGCCACAGCTTGGGGCAGCTCTCTGTCCTCCCCACTCCCAGAGCTGCCCATTCAGTTTTCTGAAGGGCAGGCACAGGAAGGATGTCTGGCTCTCAGGGCTGTGTCCCTCCTCCTCCAACAAAAGGGCCTTCTAGACACATAGGCATTTTGAAATGTATGGGAAAGCCTGTCCTGAGGCCTGCCAGTTTCTGACACTATGCAGCCTTGCCTTTTTATATATCCAAAGTCCTGTCAGAAGGATTTGTTCTAACAGGAGTTGTTTTGTGAGGAAGAACATGGAAGCCCCATTTGAAGCACTCTTCCTTCTTTTATCTTTGTCTCAAGTACACTGACACAAAATTAATCTCATCTGAAAGTTTAAAGGGCTTAATTCCATATTCTTTTGTGACTGTTAAAAGAAAGAACCAGGAGGCAAATTTAACCACAATGTGAAGTTCAATTATTTCAATTACCACCTCCTGCCTAAATGAAGTCTGTTCCTTCAAAGACATCTGCAATTTTACACTCATTTACGCTTAAAATAGCATTAATTATAATAGTTTCACTGGAAATGATAAAAGAATACATGAACAAATTAAATAATTACTTACATACATTAAAAAGTTGCATACATGTTTAATTTATAAATTATTTATTTACCTTACATAATTAATCACGCAGCCAAGAACAAGTATCTCATGAGTGGAACATGAAATTTTGTTCCCTTTTTCCACATATATTTTAAAAGTCATATTAATATGGGATCCTACTCTGGAGGCCATTTCATGAAACAGAATAAACAGATCTTAAGCAGTTGATACTTACAAAAAGCACAGTAAAGTGGTATAACTTACAGACGAAACTATCATGCTATCACTTCGCTGCTTTTTCTGGAATGGGGATGATAGGTGTTGGCGGGACTGTTTCTCTGTGTGGGATTTTGCTAGAGTGTGGATCAATGAAATGAAAGAACAAAGAGCAAACAAAAAAGACAGAAAAACCACAGGAGAAGATAAGACAATGAGAGATTGTTGCACAGTAAGAAAAGAAGAAAAGGAGTGAAGTGACGATGAAGCTGGCAGTGGTGCTCTAGGCAGCATCCCAAGACATCCACTGTGAAAAGCCTGCAAGGAAAAACATTGATAAAGGCCCAAAACATTAATAAAGGAAGGAAAGAGGATGATTATTGCATTTTCCGTAGGAAAACAGTATCTAACAGTATTTGTCAGTCTCTACACAAGGATTTTATTTCAGTTATGCCAAATGGTACTGAATAAACACCTTAAGGTGAAGAAAATGTCAGTGTTGCAGGTATACAGGAGTGAGTTTTAATATGCTAGTTACAGACTACCCTTGATGCATGGTTGTTACTGAATTTAGTCAAAACAAAAGATGACCTGACACAAAGGGCATATTTTTGAGAGGTCCATTTTAAATCATAATCATCTTTTGTGTCTAAGCCTAGAAAACTTCTTCTGCTCCCAGAAAAGGCAGGTGCTATAATTTTGAAGTGAATAAGCGATAGAGTAATTTAATTTTGGCTTAGACTGCCAGATTCCATTCTACCTTACCTATGAGAATCACTCTCTGTGTATCCAGAGAGAAATGGCATGAAAGAAGTATAATCCCATGCATGAACAATCTGAATATCAAAACTTATTACCAGACTTCAGCCAGAAAAACTACAGTGGGCATTGACAACAAAGTAGTGCAAGGAACTTTTAACTTCTCTGCTCTTTTCATTGGGCTCCACAGTACAGATTGATGCCATTTCTTTGCTGGGATCAAAGACATCCCTACTTACATTCAGAGTACTTCTATACAACGTACTTAGTGACTTCCCAAGCCATGTGCAGACCCACGTACATATTGGTTCTGCATTCTTACCTTTCAAGACTGTGTCAGGAAGACAGGTCAGAATACGCTTAACTTTTTCTGCAAAATCATATTAATTGTCTTATTTAGATCTAAAGATGGAGTTTGTCCTGATTCTGCAGCGGGTGTGGGCAACCAGGGTTAACATGGTGAATACTAAAGGAACCAGACATTCAAATTCTCTGGCCAACACTGAAGAACCTGTGTGTTAACATTGTACTAAGCACAACAGCATCATTCAGCAAATAGTATTGCATCAGCTCCCAGATGACTGCTTATCTCTAAATCAAAAATGCATACACTGATTTTATTCCTCATCTGTAAAAAAAAAAAAAATCACAAGAATTTTATACTGGAGCCACAGTGTCTATGTTTAGTTACAACTCAGTAACTCTCTGTAGGACATGTGCGAGCAGAGACTGGACTTTAAGGAGTAAGCCGTGAGTATTGTCAGAGACACCATGGGCAAAGAAATTGTACACATGTAATAAAACTGCCTTAAAACAATGAGCATCTCTTCCCTGTTGTTTCAAGATGTTAACTAGTAAAGGAGGAAGAAAATCTTAGCCTTGGAGACTCACTAAAGACATATTTTATTATTAAGAACTAGCAGAAAGAGACGATTTAGTGTACCAGGGCCCTGAGATTACCCTTTCTGATTGAGAAGTGATTAATGAATGGTATAAAAAGTGGGTGGAAGCACTGTTGAAATTTTTGTTCTTCAGAGATGTTCTAGCCGAATAATGAGATTGCTAGATAATAAAAGGTGCTGGCTCCTTGTTCCTTTCCAGCTCAAATTGTTCCAGAAGTAAATCTGATAAACAATAGCTCCCACTATCTGACCTCTGATCCTTCAATCCTTCTCTATCTGTCTCTGCATTTTATTTTGTCATTCCTTGGTTCTTCTCCTTAGCCATACATATCACAGTTGCTAAGATTCTCCAAGTGTGACATGAAAAAAATACCTAGACAAACAGCTAGAGTATATTTAAACCTCAAACACTGTTATATTAAAAACATAATTCTTTTGTTCACTGGACATTATTTCCCTCTACTTAATCAGACCTTGGCAGAAATATACAATGATTCCCAGAAAAAAAAGAAAGAAAAGAACACTTTATGTAAATATATGTCATATTTTTTCCATTTTTTTTAATATATATAAGGTAAAATTGTGGGGAAAAAATCTCAAATGCTTATCCCAAATCGCCTTCATTCATTCTCTATAGTAATACAAATAGTTCCCTGTATGGCCTCAGTCATAAAATATAGTTTAAATTGTTTTAATATTTAAAGGGAACTTTCAAAAATGGGGAAAAAAAAGTTTTAGAAATTGATGATAGTTTTATTTTCTCTCTTACCTTAAAGTTACAACCAGGATAACCCCATGATAGCCTCACGAGTGGTCAAAGGGCTAGGTAGTCTGGATGTAGGCCTCATGACCAGTTCTGGAGCATTTGTGACATGAATCACACAATCTGGAGATAAAGCAACTAATCACTAGAGTAGTCTAATATATTGAGCATGCTGTGGTCATTCATAATGTAAATAGAAAATGCTGACATCACTCAGCACAACCAAAATAATAAACAAAAAATATAATAAAAAATTGAACACTGCAGAAGATGGACTGGCCACATTCTGCATAATGAATTCATGTTTCAAAGTTCCCATGGAGATGCTAGGCCTTCCTCAAAAAAAGGGAGCACCGAGTTGTCGCTGTCGAGATGAACAAACTCACAAGGAGTCGGGGAAGGAGACTAGAAAAGAAGAAAAGTTTATTTTAAGGCACACACACATCCTTTTATAGGCTTTAAGAATGTTATGATTCGCATCACCTGTTAATTGGCTATTGAATCAATACAATACACCCATTGGCTACATTAACTACAACATTCTATTATTAGTTACCCATAGCATCAGTATCAAAACAACAAGGGAAAAACACCAGATACAAGGTTGCTGTTAAATTCTTTCCCTATGTTTACAGTTCTAGCTCTTGTTTCTCACGGGTAGAAGCGTACTGTACTAAGATCTATTTCGAAGCTAGCAAGGCTGGTAGGCCTGCTATGCTTCTCCACAATGAGTCTCATTTCCAGTTCTCTGGAGAAGTCCAGCCGTTAGGAAGGTCTATAATAGGGTAGCACCACATCTGTTCTGTTAGAGAGTATTGACATAGAGTATGGTTATCATATTCATTCAAGAAGCATAGTGGTGGCATTGGCTGTAAACCAGGATTCCCACTCAATTCTAAGGTTTAAAGAAGATGAGAAATGAGGTTCAGAGACAAAGAACTCAAATCCAGTATTTTTATATGCAATTTTTATATATTTTATATGCAGTATTTGCATTCATCTAGCTAAATTTGTGACTTTTTGAGACTGACCTAAAATAACCCTAATTTCTTAAATGCTCAAGTAGGAAACCTAGCCACCTGTTGATGCTGCTGGGTTCAAAACCTAGCTCTTAGTCACTGCAATATTTAGGAGTAACTTCAGCAGGCAGAAGGAATTTTAGGCATAGCTCTTTTTTTTCTCAGTATTTTATCAACAAAATATTGTAGTAATTCCAGAAGTGATCGTTAGGTAAGGAACAACCAGATACTAGAAAAATGAGGCCACAAAACCACTTTAAATAAATATGTACATTTTTAAAGAAAGCTACAGGTATACACACTTTTAATTCACCTGGCCTCATCTTTACTATTTTATAATCCTGTGTCATTCAAATGGGATTTTATGAAAGTATCCAGGTGCCCGCAAATATCTTTAATGATACTTTTCCTGATGACCTTTCTGTCAAGAGAGATGTTGGCATTTTTAAAAGAAGCAGTTGACCCTCACAACAGCATATCTTATTATGTCATTATACAGCAAGTAGATTTGTCCCCATCCTGTTTCCATCCTAGTAAAAGAAAATACTTAATATCTTTTCTATCTAGGTAAGAAACCTGGGGAAACAGAATTTTTTTTATAATTGCTACTGAATTCTTTTTGCAACCTAATAGCAGATGCCTGAGGAATGGTTTATCATGGCAAGTTACAGGAAAGAGCATTACTTCAATCAAGAAGTTTTCAGTTGCTTTACTAACATTTTTTAGCAGACAGCAAAAGCTTCCTTGAGAAAGGAAATAGAAACATAAATAATAGACATACATGTGTATTATGTACAGGTATTATTATGTAAATGCAAATAATACACATAAACTACTATCTTTTGGCCTGACTTCATGCCTCCTAACCTAGTCCAGTACAGGAGAATAGGACCTAAGAAGGAAGTAATGCAGTCAGTCATATCTTCCAAATACATTACAGAAAAGAAGACTCCCTATATGTCTATCTATTGCTGTGTAAAATAATTAAGATGGGAAGCTAGGTAACAACAACTTTCTTGCAATTGTATTTTCTGTACAGTTAGCTTTTTCTGTATGTCTCTCTGCAGGAAAAAACTCAAAACTGTAGTGTTTTTCACTGACGTCTTTTTTATAACCATCCAGTTTTATAAATTTTTTCTAGCTTCTTTTTGCCTTTGCTATCACAGGTGTTCAGCATCTCCTCCAAGGCAAAGAAAAAAAAATCATAAGAACAATACAGAACTACTGTTGGTGGGCAGATTAGGAAAAGAAGAAGAAACCAGAAATATCTTAAAAGTATTCTGCAGGTATTTTCTCTTTCCATGAAATTTCTCAGCTAAATGCAATTGCACATACACTTCTGCAGAGTATAAGAAAACAATGTTAATATTCTACACTCTAATTATTTATAGATATTACGCCTTTCTACCCACACTTAGTCTCAGCTGTGTGTTTACTGCAGTGAAGTCTTTGAAAGAAGCAGCTGTATGGAGAAATCCTTCCAGGCAGCAAAGCCACACAGATTCCTAGCCAGGTAAAAACCACACATTCGAACACAGAATTAGGTGGAAGGCTCCTTGGTTCAGCATACTCCATCTGCCAAAGGGACAGTGACGATGCTTTAGAAAAGAAGAGAAGGTGACTAAAGATTTATCCTTTCTCAGTGGATTCTCCCACTTACTGAAAGGAGTGTGTTGAGGGACTGCTTCTGTCAGAAGTTGTAGATGGATGATCAAATTTAACAGTTACTTCATAAATTCATCCAACTGTTATTAAAGCCTCTATGGTATCTGGCCTGCACAGCACCCCAATGTAGTAAATAGCAAAGTTTAATTAAGTTTGAACAGCAACTCTTCTTTCTCTTTGTTTTGAGCATGATGTCTGATGGTTTCACTGGATTTCTCTTCCCGTTTGTGCAAAACAAGGTATTATTTTTACAAGCTGTGATATCACCATGTTTAGTGTAGTGTAATATAGCAACAATCCTGTACCTCTAACCATTTCTTCACCCCTCACTGTTCCTTTTGTTCTATGTCTGGGGTGAGCAGAGCTAGCACATGCAGATGGAGTACACCCAGTTAGAACCAGCCTAAAACGACAAAATTGTTGTTTCAGCGATTTTACTAAGCAACAGTTTTCTTCTTTCTAGTCTTTACCACAACTGGCTTAAGTATGAATTTCACACATAGAATGCATAAATAACATATTTTAAAGCAGAAAAATGCCTCCATAATGCTTTCACACTGAAATTCAGTACTCTTGCTACCTCAGAGTAGTAGAAACACGATTATCAGAGTTCTTAACTATTAATTTCAGAATAAGGTTTTTATGTTTGCTTATTTTTCAGTCAGCATCTTTTTCTAATTAATCCTGCAATGTCCCTAGTTGGTCCAAAGTTATTTGAGAATTTACATTTTCTCCTAGTTTAAGAGTGTAATATCATAAACAGAAGAATCTGCCTTTCAAGCAACAGCAAACCAAGAAGTTGTATTAAGTTGTATCTAAGAGGAAAGATTCTTCATTCCAAAACACATTTCTTCAATAAGCACCAGTGAAACACAACAAAAAGTGAATTTCTTTTTCTGACAGATTTTTTCTTGCAGCGAAAGTACTTTAATGCATAAGTTCANTGGATAATCCTTGATAGCATGTTAACACTTGACCTTCAATACAAATGCGTAAATTAGCTGTTAATGTCTCTATAAAACATACTAGATAGCTTCACAGATGCACAAATTTAACAAAACTTCAACAGCAAGCCAGTGATCTAAACAAAATGGAAGCTGTCTGTTCTTTTATGAGATGAGAGGGGTATGTGCTTCCGTGTTTTCTGGACGAAGTTAAACATATTCAACAGAATGCTTTCAAACAGTGTTGTATTAAATAACATGCTGAACTCCTATAACTTTCAAGCAGGTCCATTTAAGTTCAGAATGTATTCGTATCGAGCAGATAATAACATCACTGCTTCTACTGTGAACCCTGACACAGAGCAATTTACACATGAAAGGCAGAAAATCCTCCAGGTTGATCCTTATTATCTAGAGTTCACAATTTGTAAGCTATTCTGAGTCCAAGGATTTGAAAATAAAAAGTCCTTATTATTTATTTACACAACGCCAGCATAAGAAACCACTGAGAACCTCCTCCCCTCTTAACATTTTTAAACATCTTTGGATAAAAATAACAGTTGGAGAGAAATAAAACTATGCTTTTACCATCTTGAGAGGATGACATTGGGATTCTGTCAATTCTCAGGTTGTAACTAAGTGACCAATACATTTATTACTCCTTTTCAATGAGCTTCCATGGTTATACAAAAGCCTGAAATGTGGCTTCTGGCATCCTAACACAGAGAATTTCAATATGAATGTCTTCTAACACACCCGTAATTGCTGCAAAGTCAAACATATTTTATAGTTGTGTCATTAAATAACCATTTGAAAATCATTCCTTCACATCTAACACAGATTAATTATTGCCAAATAATAAAACATGAGTTCTAATGAAAAATAGGAACTCTATGATATTGTTCTGGAACTGAAACATTTGTAAGACACAGCCTATCTCCTTTCTTTCTTTCTTTAGCTACCTCCCAGAACTAATTCCTCAGCAAACAGTTTCTCTATTGGCTTTGAAAAACTGGCCACAGAAAGGCTCAATCAAAAGGCATATAATGACAAATTTGACATTACCAAGAGAAATGGGGGCTGGTCGTAACTGGAAGATGAAAGCCAATAGTGCTAAGCAAGTATGAAACAATAACTTGGGCTTATTGTATGAAGAGGAAGCCATAAAATTGATCCTTCTACCAAAAAAATGCAGCCATCACTACTAAACCAGACAGTTACTCTGAATTTGGAAAATTTGGAGGATTTTTAACAGATTTGTTTATCTCCCTTATACAGTGGTTAGATCCAGGCCATAGCAAAGCACTCTGCCACTATCACTGTGTGATACTGACTTCAGAAAAGGCCTTTCACTAGACAGTGACTTGGCTTCTTTTTGTGCTAGGAAAGAGAAAGGGAAAAAATAATTATTAAGTTAAGAATGTTTTCCAAAACTTCAAATTATTAATGTAGTTACTGACCCAGGCTGAATGCTGATTAAGTATTTCAGGTTCATGGGATGAAAATTGTGAAGCACAGGATCTGTTCACCGCTGAGCTGATGTGCTCCCCTGTATGGGCAAATGTGAGCTCAGTCTGCCACTGAATGCATCACAATTTCTGTTTATGTGCAGTGCTTGTATGACCACACACAGCATCCTGTGTCCTGTTCTGGGCTCCGAGGGCCCAAGAAAAACATTAACACACTGAAGCAAGTTCAGTGAGAGCCACCAGGGTGGTTAAGAGCCGGAGCACAAGATACAGTGAAAAATGACTGAGAGAAATGGACTTGTACAGCCTTAGGAAAGAAGGCACAGAGGAGGTATTTGAATGCTGGTCCTACAAATGGACTGCAATATAAAGGCTTTCCCATATCAGTCAAAGGAATTTTCATATAAAATATCTAAATTTTCCTTCTTTCATAAGAAAAACTTTAATTGGTTTTACAGTACAAATTACATCAGTTTAAAGTGTCAGCTGATAGGCCTACAAAAACCCTTGTAGCTTAGTGCTGTTATTTTGATATAGCCAAGTGGCGGGAAACAACTTTCAAAGTTAGTAATGTTTCAAGAAACTCCAGTTTCTCCCCGTTATTTCAATCTGAGCATTCTTCAAACAAGTTTGCACTTTGTATCTAGGAAAACATAACTAAATTTATATTCCTTATTCAGAAAGATGAAAAAATTTTTACTTTGAAAAGCATAAAAACAACTTCAGCTTTTATTTAAATGCTGTTCCAGATCCACAGATGTACAAAAAAATTTTTACCTCCTGTCATTTTAGAGTATGATCTCCTTTGCCAATTCAGCTGCTGAAGCTTTTAATAGATATTAATCATGAAACAAATTTATACATTTCTGCAGTTTATACAATCTCTTCAATTATACATCTACCATCACCTTTAAGAGCCATTTTGGCTTGCACTTGCATAAGAACTAATAGCTACCAGTTTATTGAAGTTTAATAATTGATATAACCAACATAGCTAAGAACACAAGGTCTGATGGGAGGCACATATTATGTATATGTGATCTGCAGTAATACAAAAAATTTGCCTGATAGAAATTCTTAGAAAAGTAGAATTACTCCAGAGGGTCTGCAGATATTCTTCAGAGCATACCCATGGCTTGGAATGAATGAGTTAGTGCCATAAGACATGTCTGAAAAGTCAGAATCAAAATAAAAACCATTTTGGTGCAAGAATATTCACATTACAAAACCAGTGAATATTGTTTTTCTCTTGAAAAGAAAGACATTATTATTTGCATCTTTACCAGTATATTGTGACTTCTGTACTGTGTCACAATTGCATTCCTATGCACTATTAAGTTAATTGTCAGCACTCAATAATTAACATTAATGATAGAAAAAAAAAAAGTATTAAACCAGTAACTCAGCTAATCAGTAAATTAAAGCCAGTAAAAAACAAGGATGGGAAAGATAGATGGTATTTTTAAATACTGGGCCACGCTGAATATTTCTTTCCTAAGTTTGCCCTATTTCTCATGTCTTTTAGCACTGCAGAGTGACAGGAACCCTGTGAAAAATAAAACATCATCTGATGAGTGAGTTTAAAATCTTCGGTGAATTTAGGAGCTTATTAGGAAAAAGAATGCAGCAGAACAGGCCTGATGCTGACATCAATAAAGTTCCAGCAAACCAGTGTCTCAGATTGATCTGACCTCTGCTTGTTATACTTCTGAGAAAAAACTTACTTCTCACATTTTTTAAACTTAGATTGAAAAGTCACAAGTTATTTAAAGTAAATTTTAAGGGGTATGAGTCAGCATTCAGAAATACACCTCATATGTCTGACAAAACACTGGACAATAGATTTTAGTTCTACAGCCTATCATTCGTTTTTCAATAGCTTATCTATTAAGTGCTAAGGTGTGTCTCTGCATGTTTGAAGATAATTTGTATGCCATCCAAAACTGCAAACCTGCAATCAAGTTCAAATATGGCACAAAATAAGTAGCCACTAGGTTAAATGATTTCTTTTGAGGCAATTGCATGCTGCTAAAATTTTATTATGTTTATAAATCAGTCTCTATGTCCTTTCCATCTATTTCATGAACTTAAATTCAGAAAAAGGACAATAATTTCCAAATCATCTCTCAAACCAATCTGGAATCTCATAGCAGTAGTCCTTGCCACAACCAAGAGCAATATCTCATCACTTCAGTCTTTCACAACACCCAAACATAAGAAATACTAAACAACTGTTCTTTTTCAGTATTCAGTTACGTATCTGAAGATTTAAAAGTGTTGCCCCTGAAAAGAAAATGAGACAAAGAAAGACAGAAGGCAAACATGAACTAGAGTCGACAAATTTCTTCTTCCACGACATAGAGATCTCACATGAAACCCCCAACATAATGTTATCTTTCAAATTGAAAGGAAATACCAATCTTTTACTTATGATAGTCAGAATTTACTTTCTTGGTTAAACAAGATGATTACATTAACAAAAACTACACTTCCCATATACAACTGCATAAAGAAACTTTGCTCATAGAACCTTTGCTGTAAAATTATCAAAAGGATGTTTTTAAAATGCAATTCTGAAGCCATAAAATATGAATATGTACTTCACCCAACACCCAGTTTTTGCAGATGTGGAAATGTTTCCACTTACCTTTAATGACTAAGAAATGTATAATGCAAGAAAATAAACAGCCTGAAGCCAAGAATTTTTCAAGGGCTTGAAACAATGTCAAAAAATTATTAAAATCACATCTACCCATGCTAGAATAGAAACATTTGCATAATGAATTTTCCTTCAATGGCATGAAAATAGTAGCTAATGTATTTATATAATTTGTGTATATGTTATTGAGAAACTTTGATTACAAGAAAGATATGCAGACTTTTTACAGATCTAACAGATGAGAGGTTACCATAACATACTCAGATAAATTACTTCCAAGTCATAGTATTGCTTAAACATTCCAGCAGCTCAGACTAAATCCTTCTTTAACAGAAACCAAGCAACCCAGTTGGACCAGTGTCTAAGCATTTCTTCAAAGCCTTAATGTTTCTAGAGCTACTCCCCTGTTACAATGGACTGTAAAACCAGTAATGTATTATAGGGATAGACATGATTCAGATGAAATGTAGCTTCAGTGTGTTACATCTCTGTGAGAAACTCAAGTGAAGCCAGAGAGCAGCAGAATCTTAATTCCCCTCAGGATGTGGCTTGTGAAATGCTAGAAATGCAAACCAATTTAATTAAATCAATGCTAATCCCTACAAAAACAGACAGAACTGAGGCATTCAGTTCCCAGATATTTTCAAGAGAGGTAATTAACCCACCATATCAACCATATTAACTCACCACCATCAACTAATCAAGATGACTAGTGGAAGGGAAATGGCACTGTTAGTGCTCCCCTGAGGAAAGGCAGTAAGGCTTAGCAAGCAGGCCTTGGCTAAGACTCTGAAGTTCTCCAGAGCAATGAGACTCAAGGACATTCATTTTAAAATAGCACCAACAGCATACTATGAAATCTACTGAACATATTTTACTTCAGCAAAGCTCCACACAGTCTCCAGAATGCTTCTGCCACACCATGGTTGAGGTCTCAGCCTGAAACGACCCAGAATTATTTGTCTGGCCTCTGGCTGGTGGTTTAGAAGTTCACAGGTCTGGCAGAGGCACTGTGTCAGATCTGTCAGTCTTACAGAGATGTCTTGGATGCATTTGGGCACCTCCTATGACACAATATATGGACTAACTGAATCAAGCCCTAGGGATTTTCTTAAATAGCAAGTGAATTTTTCTGACTGTGCTGACTAGATCTCCACTGATGATGTCTTAGACACTTATCTCCACATAGAACCCTATATACAGAAACCTGAACTTCTATGTTTTACTCTCAGTCTGAATCCTTTGCTTAAGAGTGAAGGTAGCCTTGGATATTTGTTT